>CAUYSK010100544.1:0-15204 GCA_963575035.1 Avahi laniger
AGCAGACTTCCCTGGGATGTCAAGGTGCCCTTCAATAATTACGGGTCTACCTCTGCAAGCTCTCATTATGAAGATTAATTATTTGTGTAACACTGATGAATCCGGCACTGTGCCAGGCATAAAAAATATGTTCTCGGGGCTCAGGAGACACACCATCTAAGTCAGAAAGACAAACAGGTGTTTTAAGAGCTCAAAGGGTGATCAGAACCTTGAATCGTAAGTCACCATGTTTACATTTATAAAAAGTGTTCTCCACTTTTGTTGCCCTGACAGTTCATAAACATCACTGAGATGGGAAGGTTGACAACACAAACATTTGTGAAACTGCAGCCAATTGCTTGAAAATATTATCCATTTTAGTGAGTTTATTACTGGACAGCTGTTTACAAATTTAGGAGCAGATTGGTCCATGGATGAATGAATTTTGGTTGAAGAAACAAGAACATGAGAGGCCTTTGAGGTCCTTGCTGATAATATTTATACTAACCAATGTTCCATAGTTCCCCACAGGGAGCAGTTGGATTTTTCCACACTAGTTGATCACCGGTAAATACTGTATGAATTATTCTGACAAAGTGTAAGATATAAAACATACCTTCAGGGACATAGGAAGCCCTGGAGTCCATATGGAGCCAGAAAAAAAAAAAAAAGTTTAAACTTCAGCGTTGAAATGCATTATGGTTTGACATTGCTGAAGGCCATTGTCTACTTGTCATCAAACAGGTTATATTCATCTCACCCATGTTAATGCCAAAAAAAGTTCCCAGATGAACCATTTTTTAAAAAAAGTTGTTAAGAGTATAGATTTATAAGCATCATAACTGATTTCAAGTCCTGGCTCTGCCTCTTGCTGCCTACATGATTTGGTCAAGTTACTGAAAGTTGATGAGCCTCATTGTCCCCTTACACGACATAGGAATGCTCATGGCAATATCTTAGAGTTATTTTTAGGGTAAAATGAGGGTTTGTTTGTAAAAAAAAAAAAAAAGCTACCATGATGCTTGCCACAGCACAAGTACCCAAAAAATAATATATATAATTATAATTATTAATATCACTGTTCTCACTTATCTAACTTAATCAGTTTTGGATGCTCTCCACCCACAGAGAGTTAAAGCTGTGGTTTTTAGGAATGTGCCACAGGGGAAAAATAGTGTTGGCTTTGAAATCAGATAGACTTAAGCCTGAAGAATGCACTAATTTTTCAAGTGGTTTAAATCCACTGAGTCTCAGTTTTCTCATTGGAAAAGAAAGGGAATGATAAAGCAAAACTCAGCGAAGTTGTGAAAAATCAGATAAGAAATTATACATGAACAAAGGGCCTAGAACGTCATAGGTATCCCCAAAATGCACACGCATACCCACAAGTACGTAGCTTTGCTTAATAGACCCCGTCTCACTGTGATTGACTGCCCACTTCATTCCCGCCACTGTGCATGCCTAAAAGGAATCAAATGCTTTTCCATCTCCATAATTCTGAGTAGTAAGCAATCATTAATTTTTCTGAGTGAATGAATGAATGAATAAATGTATATTTTATTTATTCCTCAGTAATGACTATGAAGAGCTTTTAGAATTATGATAAAATTGATAGCTTATATGATGTTTGCCTTTTAATTCACAAAAAAGACAACCCTTACTTATATGTAATATGTAAGAATTTCTTCAATGAAAGAAAGAGGAATAAATATATATTTTTTAAAAACCTAGACTTCTAATTCTCTAATTAGTCCTTAGTTCATCCAATCACTAATTCAAAAAGGCCACATGCTAGACATTGTCTAAGATGTTAGGGATGTAATAGTGAACAAAACAAACGTGGCCCTACCCTCATGGAGTTTTAGTGCAGCTGAGAAGACAGATAGCAGTCAAATGACTGCCAAAATAAATGCAAAATTGCAACCTTGATAATTTCTATGTTCATTTAATCAGAATGCCGTGGAAGCGTATGTAAAAGAATGCCAATGGAACTTTTTTTTGTCTCAAAGTTTTGCCTGAGATCCTCTCAGATGATGGCTGTATAGAAGAGAAGTGACCACATCCTCTGAGCAGGACTTAGCAAGAGGTAGCCCCAATGTCTCTTTCAATCCAAATCACCAAATCGCCTACCTCCAGTCCATAAAAGACAGGACTAGAAAATATATCTGAAGGAAGACTCATCGAAAGAGAGATTTCCTGGAATGGAATTCACCAGAGTAAAAGTTCTGTGGCAGCTTCAACGGCCTCTCCTGCCTCCCACAAATTCAAGTCAAATGTATGCTTCTGTTGGAGCTGGGATTGTGTGCATGAGAGGAGACTGAAACCTGACCCAGGGCTTGGGTGCTGAGGGGCAGAAACTCATGGACTCACGCCATGCACTGAAAAGACAGAGCACTAGAGAGCATGGTGCGTTCTCCAGAGTGTCAGGGCTTCTGTGAAGCAGTAACTAGTGACTGAGTCTTGACAACAGAATACGAAAGGGGGAGGAAGAGCAGGAGCGGCAGCAGCACTGCTCCCAGGGGCAGGGCGAGGGCTCCTGTGAGCCAAGCAGATGTTGTTCAGCCAGACTCACGTCATCCAGGAAGGATCCCATTCAAGACGTGGCCTTCCAGGACCTGGGACCTTCAGAGCAGGAGTCGAGAGAGATTACCAAGGGATCACATAGGAAAGGCATTGCCTAGGTCAGGGGTCCCATGCAGGACATCAAAGAACTTTTAAGGGGACAATCAGGATGCCCGCCATGACAGAAAAGGGAAATATAATAGAATGAGTTTGAAGGCAACGATAGAAAAACAAATATACAAATAACAAAGACTTTCTGCCCTAGTTGAGGTAAATAACTCACAATTCTTCCCCACCGGCAGTCACTCCTCCTTTCTGGGGCCCAATATTGTTTTGCTCAGTTTTGTTTCTTCAAGTTGAAACGAGGAGGTCCATTCCAAATGGACGTCTAGAGGGTGAAGAAAATTACCTCCACTGTCCAAACTATTCCTCGAGAAAAGATGGACTGATTCCTGATACTCTCAGTGGAAATATTCCGGGTTCCATTAGCCTGAAAGTGGATTTATAAAACAACTTGCCTTTGAAAACTTAATTTACAAACAAAATGCATTCTCATCCATAATCTAATTCACTCATAAAATAAACATGGGGTGAGCAGAAAGAGCCTAGTAGAGAGAAGCCCGAGGGGGATCCCCCGTGTCCCGGGTAAAGGGCAGCCTGGGGGTGAGGCGAGGGCATTCACCTCCAGCAGGAGGGGTCTTATTGCACTTAATGCACGGGCTTTCCCTGGACAGCTCTGTCTGCCCATGGCCTTGCAGTTCCAACACGAACACCTTCGCAAGGCTCAATTCTATTCTAGGCAGTTGCCGCACCTAAAAGAATGCCTTAAGATCCTGGTTTTTTTCTGGAACAAGAAATGGCCCTTTGATGGCAGTGTCGCTAGTCGTCACGATTTCTGAGTTGCCTGGCTCATGTCTGTCTAGCTCCTTTCGGTTCAGTGCCTTGGGTGATTTCCCAAGATATGGCATCTAAATAGTTTTAGTTTCTTGTACCAATTTACCCATTGATTAGCTCTCTCCCAGGTGAGGAAATGAGAATCCATTACAGGCATATATAAAACCTGACAAATAGTCTGCGTGGACAGAACGTGGCCCAGCAATCTGCTTTATTTCTAACACCCAGATGACTGCAGCATGTATTTAACGCCTACATCCAGCCCAGCTTGGTGTTCAATTGCAACTCTCTTTATTAGGGAAACTAATTACATTGTCCTTGCTTGTGATACAGTTTATCTTACTAACTTCACATACTGTATTTCTGTACTGTATCTTTAAGGTATGTGTCATTTTCTCTTCTCCCTTCATTTTCACATGGGCTGTGGCCTTGAGCTGTTGTCTATATTTTAAATTCTGTCTCCGTCCTTCCCCCATTCCATACATAAGCTCTCCTCTCTGCTCGCCAGGCTGCTCCCACCATCTCAGCCATCAGCACCCACTCCTCCTTCCCCAGGCCCATTCTGTCCCTGGAAGCTTCCTTTTTCATCACTGTCCCTCATTTTCTGTGTCCTTCGGCAGCCCTATAGAGTCCTCAAACTTCTACACTTCTCTTTTTTTCCTATCCAGAAGAAAATTTGAAAGCAAAAGAATGACATGTGATTAATCACATGCAAACCCATGCATGTCGGTTTTTTCCCTTAAAGCATTCTTTCATGGAGCAAACACAGATATTTCAACTGATGGCACTGCTGCAGTGTGACTTCATTGATCCATTGTTTAAAGAAAAATGCATTGACTGAGCACAGACTACGCTAAACATAGTAACAGGAGGAGGCAGAGATTAAAAAGAATAAGACACAGTTGTTACTACAAGGAGCTTACCAGACAGGATGCAGAGAAGAAAATGTCATAATCAATATGATATAAACAGAATAGGATAGGCGCCAAGAGTAGTCCAAACAAGGGTTATAAGATACTGAGGAGGACACATTCCAAAAACTAGATCAGGGCATTCTTTAGAAAGAGGGTGCCTTTGAGATAGAGGGAATGGATGGCAAAGGAGAGAGGAGAGAGGAAGAAAGAGGTTGAGGAAGTCATGCCAGGGAGAAAGCAGGGGCAGAGACAACCAATCAGGACGTACAGAACAAGTGGGAAACAGCAGGTAGCCAATTCAGAATTTTGAATGGCCATTGGAGCTATGTCTTAGACAGTCAGGTACACATGGGCTAGGAATTCCCAAAATTGATAGGCAGTGATAGCCTATCAATTAGAACAGGACAGTGACATCATCAAAATTTATCAGTGTATTAAATTGTATACCGCTATGAGAAAAGCATCATTGTATAATTTTATATAATTTTTACATATCAAAGTTTTAACAATGTTCATCGAAATAAATTTGTTATTGGAGTTGTTGGGAAATCCAGCATGGCGTTTAGCCAAGTGTCCTGCCTAGCAGGATATGTGCGTCACCCATTTACAGTGACCACAGTATGGAAATATTCACTGACTATTGCAAACTCCCTGGACATACAGTGACATTTTTTTTATGGTTCAGAAAGAATCTTAGAAATTTGAAACGCAGCTGAGTCACTATTGTGAATAGTGGCTGTTTACCAGTTTATTAGGACTGTTTCATGAAGTAGTTTAGATAAATATCTGTGGCAATCTTTTTGTTTGATTGTATTATAGATATTAGCCAATCATTGGAGTCCTGTCAGAGTTATAGGCACAATTTAGTTATGCAGACATAAAATTTTAATTTTTCCATAATTGAACTCAACTTACTCTTGCTCCACATAGCTTAGCTTCTTGCTACTTGGAGGTAACTCAGTCACTTCTGGTCTAAACTTTAGACTCTCTTAGGTAAATATTTAAACAAATTTAATATTTTAATTTCTCACAATGCAAAATTTAAACTTTATATCTGGACTGATTCCTAGTATTAGAGACACTCCCCTCCTTCTCTTGCCTGAAATTTGCCCCAGGGCAAAAGGATTACAAGAGGACGTGCATGTTGGAAAAGGGGTACCTGGCCTTCGGTCTCTGCTGGCTTCCCAAGAGATGGCTAATCTCACTTGGTTCTAGGACTTCCCCCTTCATATCAGTGAATCTTCCGCTGATGTCAGGAGTCACTGCATCTTTCAGCATCTGCCCGGCACCATGATTGCTGCTGGGAGCCTGGTCACATCTTCCCCAAAAGGCAGTGCCTCCTGATAGGCATTTTGCTTCTTAATTCTCAAAACTTCTCTGAGCACCTGCAGAGAGTGGGGAGGTTTTTTGCCTTCTCTGCCTGAAAACATCACGCAGATGTTGCTGATCATGGGAGCTGCCCATGCAGGATGTTCGTGTGGCATCCTCTGCAAGGCAGAGTCCTCAGACCACACACCCTTGCTGTTCTAGTCCCCATGGTTTCCTCCTCCTCCACCTTCCACCCCCCAAACCAAGGCCAGGGAGTGAGAGCACTCTGGCATTTTTTAGGGATCCCGCCACCCTCTACCATCTAGATCCACATCCACAAAATCCCTCAAGCTCCTTCTCCCATACAAGGAAAACCTATTTTCTTTGCTGTGTCATAGAAACCTCTCCTTACATCATATCCTGTGTCTTTGCATAGTCTCAGATATGTAGCTAGAACTTGATGTTCTCAGACTTGCAAAACACAGCTCTTGATATTTAAAGAGAAACTTGGAATTCAGAAAAATCTCTTTTCTCTAAAGTACTTCTTTCTTGCAATTGGGATTTCTTCTCTGTTCCTTTTCAAAATTTATTTAGAAAGTCAAAGCTGAGAAATGATACATATGTTCTTATGGAATTTTTTTTTTCGTCTGAGGAAAGAATATATAGAAAACTGTTGACGCTAGTGACTAATGGGCTTAAGGGTAAGTGTACAAGGAACGGGGACAAACAGCTTACTAGCAAACTATTACCACAGCCATGTGGCGTCTGTTAGTCTGCTCAGGCTGCCAAAACAAAATGCCACAGACTGGTGACTTAAACAGCAGAAATCTATTTTGTCACAGTCCTGGAGGGAGGGAAGACCCACAGTGGGGTGTCAGCCTACTTGATTCTTGGTCAGGGCCTCTTCCAGATGGCGGCCTTCCAGCTCTCCCCACGTGGCCTTTCCTCTGTGAGCGCAGAGAGAGGGGTCTCCGGTGTCTCTTCCTCTTCTTACAAGGACACTGGACCCACCGATTCAGGGCCCTACCCTGTGACCTCATGTAACCTTAACGACCCCCCTTAGAGGCCTTGTCTCCAAATACAAGGGGTTAGGGCTTCAATATATAAATTTGGGGGGAAGAATTCAGTCCATAACAATGGGCAATGACTTAAATAAATTATTCACAAATGATTTGTGAAAAATCAATAATCCTTATAATTTCTTCCAAAAAGGAAAAGTTCTAACTCATTGAAATGATTGTAAAGACACCTTGGGTTGTCCCTAGCATGCTCTTAAAAATGTCTCAGCAGGGGACTCAAAGTTATTAAGGAAAGAGGTAGGAGAGGGAATTAAGATAGGTGGAAGATAGGTGTAGCTCACCTTCCCTCTGTGTCCTAGCATGAATAGAGAAAGGAGAAGAAACTTCTGAATGATCAGGTAATAAGACAAATGGTGATTGATAGTCTCAAATTTAGAGTTAAGGCTAAGCTATTTTAATAAGCAGGTGGCCTCAAAATACAATGATTTTTTAAAAAATAGAAGTGCATATATCTCTCACAAAACTGTCTAACTTAGAATTTGATAAACTTCAGACCATGGGCCAAATCTGGTCCATATGACCTGCCAGCTAAGAATGATTTTTATATTTTAAGTATGGAAAAAAAACAAAAGAAGACTATTTTGTGACACATGAAAATTATATGAAATTCAAAGTTCAGTGTTCACAAATAAGGTTGTATTGGAACACAATCACACTCATGCATTTATGTATTGCCTATGGCTGCTTTTGCCCTACAGGGCAGATATGAGCAGTTGTGACAGAAACTGAATGGCCCATGAAGGCTGAAATAGGTACTCCTTGACCTTTAGAAGGAAAAGTTTGCTGACCTTTGGTCTAACTGGGCTGATGGAACAGTTCTACCCCATGACATCATCCAGAGGCCCTCCCTAGCAGCTCAGGGCAACATCACAACTGAAACGCAGGACTCTAAGGTTGCCGTGGTCATCGGGATGTCTATGTAACAGGAAGTGTGGACATGGCATGCATTACTTACATTTATTCATTGCCATGAACGTCATTGCATGGCCTCTCCTAGTTGCAAGGAACAGAGATGAATGTGGTCTCCAGCTGGGAGACCACGTACCTAAGTCAAGCTCTAATTCTGACGGAACACAAAGCTAAGCTGCAGCTCTCTATACTGGCTGTGTAGGGCAATCTTGTTCCCATTCTGACACTGAACTTCTGTCTCTATACACTGAACTTCTACTCTCACAAAAGATGGAAAGAAAAGACACACATAATCAAAAATACAAAAAAAAGTGTTTTAATTGTTTATTTCCAGACATTACTGCATTTCTCCTTAAAATACTGTTATGAGGTAGACTGAGATCAAAATAGCTTATAATCTACATTCGCAGGCTTAAGAAACTAGCTCTAACAATGGCACTTTTCAAAAGTTCCCTTTGTTTTAATACTAACTGATATCTCAAAAGTTTTCATCAGTCAAGAATTTTCCTCCCTCCTCCCATTGCTTGCATGCAACTGTTCAATATGAGTGTTCACTCTGTGGAAAGACACACAAAGATTATTAAAGCAAAACTATTTAATGAATTTATGCCTCCAAAGGATTATGTAGGATAAGAACTGGGCTCATTGTCTTTATTTCACCTCCAGGCTGGCTTTAGTTTCTACTGGACTGGAAATATTAATAATTTGATTTTGTCTTGATAATTCTCATTAGTTATGCACTATTCAAACACATATTTAAGTTTGACTTAATATAAACAGTAAATAGATTAGTACATCAGAGAGTTACATTCCCTTGCCATTTATCCATATAAAACCCAAATAAATGAGAACACATCTACCAATAAAATAAACCCTGTATCTATAGTCAAGGGTAAATTATTATTAATTTATATTTCATGTTGCCTAGATTTGCCCACAGAAAGATTAGTCATACTCCTCTGCAACGGCATTAGCTTTAGCTTCATTGTGACTCTTATATCTGACTTCTTGTAGCAGAGTCTAGGATTCATACCCTTCAACACAGAAGGGTGCACATCCACGTTCATTGTTTGCAGCAGCTGAGGAATGGTATTCAGTTACCCCCTTGCAATGGAAAGAGCAACTACAATGTAAATTATTTTAAATGCTCTGAACCAAAAATATGCTTCTTTGTGAGTAAACTTATCTGAAGTAACGAAACTTGGAAAACAGAAATAGAATGATGGAAGTATATTAGTGCAGGAGGAAGTCTCTGAGATTATTTAGTCCAAGAGTTGGCGAACTGTGGCCACAGGTGGAATCCAGTATTGCCCATTTGTCTGCAGATTATCCATAATGGCGTTGACACTGGAATGACAGAATTGAGTAGTTGCAACAAAGACCAAGAGTGTCTGCAAAGTTAAAAGTATTTACCACCTCTTTACAGAAAATGTTTTCCAACCACTCACGCAGTCCAACTCCTCTCATAACGATGTGTGGATATTGAATTCAGGAGAGGGTAAGAGGTTGGAGTAAGAACTAGATCCCACATCTCTTGTTTCACATGCTAGAGCCTCAAAAAATAAACATTTAAAGTAAAACTTGTTCCCTATTAATTCAACACCAGCCTAAGCTCTAGTCTGCTTAGACAGAGCATTGTTTCCCCACTGAAAATTCACGTCCTCCACTTTCATGATTACGCCACTGCTCGTACGCTTCTATCTATTTGGAATGTCATCTCTCCTTACCTTGTCTGTCTAGAAAACTCCTACTTATTCTGCAAGGCCCAGTTCAGATGTCATAGCATCTCAGTAGCTATCCTTGATCTCACTGAGCTGAAACAAAGGCTCTCCTTTCTATTCTTACTGCAATTTATGTGTACCTTTTAAAAAATGTAATGTCAAACTAGCACACTCCAAAAAGAATAGATAATGCCACTAAATTGTACATCTATAAATGGTTACAGTGGTAAACTTTATGTCATGTATAATTTACCGCAATCTTCAAATAGAAAAAAGCAAAAAGAAAGAGAAAGAATGGGCTTTGTTCACGTACCATTCTGGGATTCAGGTGTGTACATGGTGGGGACCAGTGTTAATGTCAAATGTCACCGGTGTCTACCCCATTCAGGAATCTTTCTGCAACAGTGTCTGATTATGTTGAAGGTGTTCGTTCTAAAGAGAACACATTAGTTGAAAACTACATGAAACATTGTACTATTCTGGTATTAACCACCACCGCTCCTTAACAAGAACAAACTATTTACAATATCTATTTGTCAGAGTTTTATTCTAGATCTTCATCTTCACCACGATTCCAGTTAGTCTCTGCTGACCACTGCTCTCTCCTTGCATCTGTGCTAGACGAGTGCCCAGTCCCAAGCATGTCTGTTGGAGCAGGTCACAGTAGCCGCCTTGCTTGAGGGATTATACACGGACTCCTCATTCTCCCTGCATTGGACCAAGGTTCACACTAAGAAGCAAGAAAAAAAATTAAAATATCTTTTAATTATGAGATAAACAACCCTACTTCTTTCTGTCTTCATTGGTTAACTGCACAAGTCTGAGTAAGTGTGAAAATATAAATTTTCTGCAATTTTCTAAATGCCTCCCATGGACTGAGATGGAATATTAGTTTGCCAATACTGCATATGGCATATAAAAATTCTCCTTATCGCTGACTGAGGATCCTGAACTCTGTTACTTCCTATGTTTTTCTACAACATTCTCTCCTGACAGTATTAACGGCAGAAAACGAAAAGAAAAGAAAATAGAAAGGATGTCTGTGAGGGTTCCCTGATGACTTGCTTTGTGCCTGCTTTGAGGAGTCATTTATGTTCACACTGTAGCATTATAGTTTGTTTATGGACCTGCCTCCTCTGTGGCTTTAAGAAGTATGTCAACTGAGACTCAGGCTTATTCATCTTTAAACCTTCACACCTAACAAAGGACCAGACACAACAGGACACATTGAAAATCTAATTACACTATTTAGGGAAGAGAAAAAGTTGACTGAATGCAGCTAAAAAAGTGGTCATGTGCAAGAACTTGGTAAATTTAAACGTTTGCAGGCTGCATCCCATGTACCTAGCCAATTGGCCAACCTGCCAAATTATGTGTTCAGGGAACATTAATGAAAAGCAAATAAAATCGTTCATAAAATGAATTAAAACAGATTAATAAACTTGTGGAACGAATACTGTCACTAATAACCGAAGAAGTGCAAATGAAATACTACTTTTAATGATAATACTGCTCCCAAGCTAAGGTAATATAAACATCTTTGTTTAGCATAAACTGGTTAAACTTTTTAAAAAACAATTTGACTAAATCTATCAAAAGTTCTAAATGTATGTATATATTTGAATCCAGTGATTTAATTTCTAAAAAAATCTGTCTAAAGAAATATGACGTATGAAATACTTTATGTACAAAATGTGCAGCTTGATATTATTTATAATAGCAAAATGTGGGAGCCCATTAAATATGAAATATGCCTCAATAGTTAAATATATTAGTCCATTTATTCAATAAATTATCATCAATTGAGGGTATACTTCTGATAGATTAAAATAACTCAGAAGCAGGATTTAAAATATATTTATATTTATAAATATATTAAATATTTATCATAAGTTTACACTAAATGTAATACATTATGACCATAAATATGTAAACTAAGAAAACAAAAAGAATAGAAAGAACAAAAGAAACTGAAAACAAAAACAGTAAACATTGAATAGAATGTCACAAAAATATTGAGAGGCTTTCTTTAAATTGTATCAATATTGTGGGGTTTTTTGCCTTTTTTCATTGTCTCAAAATTTATCGTGTATGTAATAGGGACATAAAGTTTTAAAATATTATTAAATTCTTTTCGAATTAATTTATTGCAGTATCTTTAAGGGATTAATGAATTTAGATATTTAGCCTTTTAATATTTTGCTTAAGATCAATTATTTGAATAGCTGGAAAAATGCTAAAACACTTACGGTTGTTTCTTTAGTTTGCCAGGTTTGCTGTTCAAATTCTGATATTGCCAGGTACTAATTATGTCAACTTGGAAATGTTACGTAACCTCTCTGAGCCTCGGCTTCCACATATGGAAAATGGCAGTAATAGTAACTACTTCACAAGGGTTTTGTGACGTATTTGAGGAAATAACATAAATAATATTGAGAGTTGCTACGTAAAAATGTTATTTTTTTTTTCCTACAAGAATATCTTCTTGACATCTGATAGCACAAATCACCATCATATTCTTTAGTTGAGCTGTCTACAGCTTCTTGGTTTAAGTCAGAAAAACTAACAGTGTTGCATGGGATAGCATATTGCATTTGCTTGAAATCAAGGTAAGAAGCATTAGCAAGAATAAGAAAAGAAGTTTTTTATCTAGTCTTATGGAAATTATATACTCTTGGGAAAGGTTTTAAATAGCCTTTGGTATGAAATACTTATACCATTTCTAATAGGACACAAATACTATTAAATGTGCTAGACTCTTTCAAGAATAATGGTACAAGTACATTTTGGAAAAAATATGAGTCTTGTTAATATGCTAATTTCACAGGCATATTTCTACTTAACAACTGTGGGTATTATTTTAATTAGAGTCATACTTACATTCTAATATAAGAATTACTACTAAAAGCAGTCTTAATTTCCATCAAGAATAATTTATTGTATTCTTTTCGCTTTATTCTTGAATCCACACCCGCTGCAAATTATCTTGTCTCTTTTAATTAGCAGCCTAAAGCAGTCTTCTTGTTTTCTACTTCCTCTGTGCTATTTGTATCAATTATGTTTCTTTCTTCTTCAATTTTCCCTTCATTTAAATTTTGGTGTGATAAAACTTCAGAATAAAATAATACAAAAAGGATTTTCCTGGTTTTTAAATAAAAATCTATTAAGTGTTATTTTCATTTATTTCCAAATAATGGGGAAGGTTTATACCTTAGTAGGACACAATAAAAAACGTAAGGGATAAGCAAACCTAAGTCGGTGCTATGTTCTAATTGGAAATACTTATTTTATCTAATCTCATCAGCCTTTGGATTAATAAGAACTTAGTCTAAGTTATTCTATATTTTGCCATCTTCCCTATATGATTCCAATTCAGGCCAGTTGTATCACAGGTAAAAGATAAACTTTTTAAGAATAATATTATCTCTTTTTTAAAAATTTTATGAATATATTTTATTTAGCCTAATATATCTAACACATGTATCCATGTCAACACTAATCAATCTACTACTAATACAATTTTTTATATTAATTTTAATGTTGAATTAATTAAAATTAGATACAATTAAAAATTTAGTCCCTCAGTTGCACTAGCTACATTTCAAGTACTCAATAGCAACTGTGGCTAGTGGCTACATGTCAGACAGCATGGGCTCTCAATTATGGAACCTTTTTAGCACTTTAAATTTGGATCCAGACAACTGAGTTATGAGAATATATGGGTTTTACCTGAACTTCAGGGTCTATTCTCTCTTGCAAAATTTGGTTGTGCATACCATCATAATAATAAATGCTTACTATATATGTACAGACTAGCATATACAAATCTGAGGATTTTATAGTAAACTAATGGTTAACAGGCAAAATTCAATGTCTCTACAATTTTTTCTCTTTTTTATTTTTTCTGTAAATACATAGTAAATATTTAATTAATCTATTAAATTTTCTTCTGATATTAGTGACTACTTCAATAACTTGGAGTAATACTCAATGGATACAAATATTTAACACATATTTTGGCAACAAATATATTGGCTGCACATATATTGGGCCAATTTTCCAGTTTAAAAAAATCTACTAACATAATTAGATATGAGGATTAACTCATATGTCAAATATGTCAATTTTGTTGAAAGCTCCATTTGAATATACTACTTTTGAGGAAAATTTAACTGAAGTTTTAATAGATATGGACATTTTGTAGTGCTATTATGTGAGCTAAATCTATAAATTATAGATATTAAATGTCTCCCTATAATGGGAATTTGTAAATTTAACAGTTTTCTCCAGTATAAGACATTTCACGTAATTACCTAATAGCAGCTGGTAGCATTGTTGTTTTGTCTACGTCTTTATTTCTTACCAAGCTGACTGAAATGCCTTTTTCAGTTTTTTTTTAATAAAGTATTTGTTTAATATTCAATAATTGCTATGGTTCCCAATCTCTCTTCTAACATTCAGGCAATTTTCTCTAATTGAATCACCCCGTATACAATACAAAAGTTTTCAGAAGTAGAGATTAACTGTGAGCACAATAGGCATTTTCACCAATACAGAAAACTCAAGTGTCACACATTTGTTTGACAGTTAAATTTCCCTCAGTTGAGGTTGATATTGATCTTTATCAATATGAGATTGTAAATCTTCCTTTAGTTGAATTAAACTAAGCTTCTGCACAGCAAAAGAAATAATCAACAGAGTATATAGACAACACAGAATGGAAGAAAATATTTGCAAACTATGTGTCTGACAAAGGGCTAATATCCAGAGTCTACAAGGAATTTGCAAACAACTCAGCAAGAAAAAAACAAGCAACCCCATTAGAAAGTGGGCAAACAACATGAATAGGCATCTTTCAAAAGAAATATACATATGACCAACAAACGTATGGAACAATGTTCATCACTAATCATCAGGGAAATGCAAATTAAAACCACAATGAGACACCATCTTACTCCAATTGGAATGGGCATCATGAAAAAGTCAAAAAGCAGTAGATGTTGGTGTGAATGTGGTAAAGGGAACACTTACACACTGTTGGCAAAAATGTAAATTAGTACAATCTCTATGGAGATTAGTATGGAGATTTCTCAAAGAACTAAACGTATGTGTGCCATTCAATCCTGCAATCCCCCTGCTGGGTATCTACCCAGAGGAAAAGAAATCGCTATATCAAAAAGATACCTGCACACATATGTTTATTGCAGCACAACTCACAATCACTAAGATATGGAATCAACCTAAGTGCAGATCAACCAAGGAGTAGACAAAGAAAATATATCTATGTCCACACACACACACACACACACACATATATATACACACATATGCACCATAGAATACTAGAATACTACTCCATGATAAGAAAGAATGAAATAATATCTTTTAAAGCAACTTAGATGGAACTAAAGGCCATTATCCTAAGTAATTCAGGAACAGAAAAATATATGCTGCACTTTCTCACTTGTAAGTGGGAGCTCAACTATGGCTACTCAAGGACACACAGAGCGACATAATGGACGTCAGAGACTCACTAGCAGGGAGGGTGAGTGGTGAGGGATGAAAAATTACCTATGAGGTACAATGTATACTACTCTGGTGATGGGTACCAAAAGCCCAGACTTCACCATTGCACAATATATACACGTAACAGAATTCAACTTGTATCTCCTAAATCTATTAAAATAATAATATCTAAAAAAAAAAAAATAACAACAACAAATGTCCTGAGAAACTTTTAAAATCTCTTTCTTAAATACCCTTCAGTGATTCTGATTATGAAAAGCTGGTCTTCGACTATCTGTATGTGTCTCTGCTCTTTGAACCTCCAAAAGATGT
>CAUYSK010100551.1:0-85349 GCA_963575035.1 Avahi laniger
CTGCCTCAGCCTCCCGAGTAGCTGGGACTACAGGCATGTGCCACCATGCCTGGCTAATTTTTTCTATATATTTTTAGTTGTCCAATTAATTTCTTTCTAATTTTAGTAGAGACAGGGTCTCACTTTTGCTCAGGCTGGTCACGAACTCCTGAGCTCAAACAATCCACCCGCCTCGGCCTCCCAGAGAGCTAGGATTACAGGCGTGAGCCACCGCACCCGGCTTGCATCTTCTTTTTGGTTGTCCTGTGGCAAGCGTGAGCCTCCGGCACTCGGAGTGGATTCTTCCTGCTTTGTCTCATTTTCCTGCCCTTATTTTCTTTTTGTCCCAACTTTACCCTTTACTTTTGGCTTGTACTGCACGTATTTTCCAGAGTTTATTTAGATAGATTAATAGAATGAAATTAAGCTACATTTTGGGCCCATTAATTGCCCGAGCCATGTGCCTTGGTGGAGCTGGAATGTTTTGTGTGTTTGCCGGTGGGAGGCCCACGAGGTCCCCTCTTGTGACAGTAAAAGGCTGATTTCATCATCCTCTGCACAGACCCTCAGAGAAGGGCACAGATGACGGCCACTGGCTCTTCGGAGGAAGCTCCTGCAGCCTTTTGTGTAGACAGCAGGAAGGTATCTAAGGAAAGGAAGCAGCAAGCACCACACCCAACAGGAACCTTCTCCTGGGGGCTGGAGTGCAGCGGAATGATGTTGTGAGCTTTAGTCCCCATATGTCCTTGTCATCCACAGTAGGGACAGAGAGAGGAAGGAAATGGGGCGTCCAGGGGGATGTTTGGGTCTCAAGCGAGGGGGCTTGAGCCCCGCTCTTTCTGAGCCAAGCCCTCCGGAAGGGGGTGGAAGGTCTGGAGTGTCAGTCAGCAGGGGAACGTGGAGTCTCACCTCTCCTGGCCCAGCTCTGGGGAGTGACAAAAGCCCAGACAGGATATCAGGTCTCACCTGGCCCCTTAGGGTTCCCACGGCTGCCTGCACCCCAGCAGGTGGTGCAGCTTGTGAGGGACAGCTGGCTTAGGAGGCACCGAGAGTGATGGCCACCTGTGCAGACCTTGGCCGCAGCCGGCTCTCTGAGGATGACGCCACGGACTGATGATGTCGCGGGGACCAGACCTGCCCAACCCCCGTATCCCCAACATCTCCCCCAACCCCGCCTAAGGAAAGGCGGTGGCTCTGAGTTACAGGGATAAATTTTCCTCCAAATGGGAACTCAACACAGTGAATTCATTTTTAGGAAAATAGGCTACATTTCCTTCACACTCAACTTGCGGATGGAGCCGAGTGCTCCCCTGGTGTGAGGACACCTCTGACGCGCCATGTGAATTTGTCACACGCCTGCTACTCTGCTGAGCCCCTCGTATGCACTAACTCATGACATCCTCACGCAGAGATGCCACTGAACCCCCGCTCTTGAGAGACCGAGGCACAGAGAAGTTTAAGTAACGTGCTCAGGTGCATGCAGAAGGATGTAGGGTTTGAACCCAGGTGACCTCTGGGTCCTGAGGGACATGCTTCGTGTTTTATGAACGAATAGGCCAGAAATTCTTTCCTTAGACAACGGGCTTCATGTGGGAGTTTCCACTGTTCCTCCCTGTTTTGTTCTTAACAGAAAGGGCCAATATTTACCCAGGAGATCCCTATCTGTTCTCCATTTCCTCTTTTGCAAGCCAAAATGACCCTGGTTGCCTCAGCCTCTCTTCGGCGAGCCGTGACTCGCGGCCTCCCCGGCTCTCTACTCTGACTTCCCTCTGCCTTGGCGTCGGGCTTGAATTGGACCAGAGGTTGGCGTGTGACGAGTGTTCTAGGAAGGCCGTGTTCTTTTACGATTCCTGCGTTAGTGCACTCTGGTCTGAATTTAACAATTTTTCTCAACAGGAAACAGCTCGCTCGCGTGGTCTCCCGTGACCCCGGATCCGAGCCTGCCATGCTTCTGCAAAGATCCCTCGGTGGCCTTTTCTGCCAGTCCTCTGGGAAACCAGCTGTCTGGCCCTATGATCCCAGTCTTATTACCGGGCCTGTTCTCTGTCCATCCAAATTATGGTGACAGAGAAGAATAAAAATACAAAGACAAAAAAAAACCATTTTTCTTCCCCAAAACATCAAAATTCTTTGAGCCTTTCATTCCCTTCTGCTTTTTTGCTGATAACAGTGACGAATGGTTTGTGTCGCTGCTTCCACTGGCTTAGCATTTGGGGTCCTAGGAAGGTAAATGTTTCCCAGAGAAAAATTACACTTGGGGGATTAGCTAGACAGTTTCTTTTATTTTAAAAGTTTTAGTTCTAAAAGAGGAAAAAATCTGCTGCACTAAACTAAATTGTGATTCCCGAACAGGAAATCGAGAGCAGAGACCCCCAATCACTGGGGTTAGAGTCTCCTGGGATCCAGGGAGGTCAGCTCTGGGGGTCCCTGTGCAGTTGGCTTCGCTTTAAATGAAGTCGTATTTTAAGTTCAAGGACTGTCGTGTTGAAACATATTTATTTGAGCAGGTCACGCCGTCTGAGAAACTGATTCTGCTCAGCATTTTGTTCTGCAACTGATCATCCCCATGGTCTTTGGGCCAGTGTCTCAAGGTGAGGTGCTTTTAGCAAGTGGCTTTTTCTTGTCACCCATTTCTTTCCCATAAATCGCCTATAATCTGTCACCTACCCTCACCCTTCTACTGAAACTGGGCTCTTGGAAGTCACAAAAACTTCCTGGAGGCCAATGGAAAAAACTTCTCCAGGGCTCTTTTCCGTCGCTCTCCCTGAGACCCTTGGCACCGACACCTCTCTGCAGGCATCCTCGTTCCTGGCTTCTTTCGGCTGCTTCTTCTCCCGAGCGGGGCCCATTCTCTCCAGGGTGCTCTCCAAGGCCTGGCTCCTGTCTTGTGACTTACTTCTCTCCACGTTAGTCTTGGCTTGTTCTCCTGTCTTCAACTGTCAGCGTTGTTCACGTCACCCCAAGGCCACATATCCCACACCGTCTCTCTGTGAGCTCCCAGCCGGGACCTCCGCCACCTGCGGAGACACGCCATCTGCTCATTTCTTCTCCCTGGCACCTGAAGCCCCGCAGACCACCCCCCAAAATCACCTTCCTTTCTCCAGTTTCTCTCTCTCTCCTGACTTCTCTCCCAATGGCATTATCATTTCATCCCTGGATCACTCACGCTGGAAAAGTTAGAGTCACCTTTGACCTCTTTTCCTTGTCTGTAAGCTCCAAGGGACCAGGGGTGGTGGCCGCCTCCCTCACCCTGGAGCCTGGCCCAGGCTTAGCTCATACTAAGAGCTCAAAACATATTTGCTGGATGAGGGGCGAACTTTCTCTTTTGCTACCTGTATCCCTCAGTCATCAATTTATTAATAATGAATCCATCAGCCAATCCACACGCTCGTGTTTGGGGCTGTGAAGGAGACCGGCGGGGAGTGAGCCTCCTGAGTCAGACTGCCTGGATTTCAGCCTGGCTCGGATGCTTCCCACCTGGGTGACATTCCTCAAGGTCTTGATAAAGTGAGGAAATAATAACACCTACCAGGGTGTGTTGCTGTGAGAATTACATGAGATAATCTCCATAAAAGGATATAGTAAGTGTTCAGCAAACTCAGAAGCTGCTGCTGGCAGAGGAGAGGCACGAGCTGGCCTGGCAGGGTCCGGAAGCCTCGGAGAGGCTGTGAGGACATCATATAGCAGTATCGGGACAAGCAACAACAGCAGGAAGCCAAGGTCCGAGGTACATTTGGGGCGGAGGGTCGAGAGCTCTGTTGGACCTGAAAAACAGCAGGAGAGAAGACAGATTGAAACTGAACCCGTGGGGAAACGGCTTGAACTGTGCTCTTCGAGTCCCTGTGGTTTTCTTGGAGGGGTCTCAGAGACTACGTGGGCGGGGCTTGGGCAGGGTGGGGCAGGTGAAGGATGGGGCCCAAGACGTGCAAGGGGGCCGACTGGAGCGGGAGAACCTCTGGGCCGTGCGCGGATTCTGCCGGAGCGGTTCCCCTGGCATCTGCCTGCAGCTCCGGGTTCTGGGCTGGGTCTCCTTTGAAGACAGTGTCCTGCTGCCTTGTCAGAGCGAGAGCATCCCCGGTGCAGGCCTGGAGGGCAGGCCCAGGAGTCTGGGCTTTCTATAGGGACGCCAGGGACTTTGATGCGTGAGTCGCAAGGCTCAAGTGACACTTTGCTAGCACCATTCTTGAATAACGCATGCGGTGGGGTGTGTAGTTAACGGGATGGGGAGCAAACGCATCCTGCAGGCAGGAAGGGCTGTTCCCGCGCAGATCCCGTGTGTTCTCGCACCCTGCTCGGAATCCTCTTGGCTGAGCACCGCCGGCTCTCCCGATACCCAACCTGAGTCGCAGCGGCACCCCCAAGCCTCTGCCTTTACACTCTGGCCCCTCCCTCAGGACCGGCTCTTCAATACACCAATCTTGCCATTGCATCCCACTTCCCAAAACCTCCAGTGGATCATACTTGGTGGTGGGATAAAAAACAAACCCTCTTGCTCGGCATTTAGGGCCCCACAACATGGCAAACTTTGTCTTTCTGATCCCACCTGCTCTTGGTCTCAATTCTGTGCCCAGCTGGCTAAGCCTTCATACAGGACCCAACAGCCCCCACACAGCACATCTGTTTTCTCCTGTGCCTTTTATGCCATTCCCTGGGGTGCACCGTGCACCCGTTCCCCCCGCAACACCCGTGCTGAGGTTTCCATCCTCGTAGGCTGCACAGATTCCACAAGGTTTTTTGACTGTGTTTGGTTCTATCTGTCTCTCCCCACATGAATGCTCAAAGTAGCCCTGCCTCGAAAATCCTGATTCTGGCAGTGATTTCAGTTGCAAGTGTCACCTAACATAGTGCTGGGCTCATTACACACCAGCAAGCCCAAATAATTTTCCTCCAGCTGTACCGGGAACATCCCAGATTTCTTTGCTTCAAAACAGGAGCATGGCCTTAAGCCACCCTTCAAGGCCAGAGGACACCTGGGACCTGGGACCTGGGACCTGCACAAGTCCATTCCCTCAGGGCCTGGTCCCCCCAGCCCAGCTGTGGCCATCCTGTGAGGTCCCAGGACAGGAACGCACAGGGGCTTTGTGCAGACACCTGCGTTTTCAGAAGTGGCTTGAGTCCAGCCGGCGGCATTCCTTCTCAACTGGGACCTTCTATGAAACGTCTTCCTGTCAAATGTCAGCAGGGCTGACATTCCTGCTGCAGGCCCTGCTCGGCCTGTGTCTTCCAAGAGGAAGCCACCGGGAGGTGGCCTGACATGGCCGTACATGCACTTCTAACCACAGGCATGACGGACAAGAGCAATTTCGAGACCTGCGGTTGCGGCGGGTGAAAGCGCTTCCTGTTCCTCACCCAGCCCAGCCCTGCTGGCCAGTGCCAAAAGCACCGACGCCAAGGCGTGGCATGTCCCACTGGTGTAGCTTCATCTATAAAAAACCTTCTTTGCCCTGCAAGTGCCAACGTTCCAGGGAGAGATAGACGCTCTACAAACCCATTCCACTGGCTTCCTCTTTCAAGACACAGGAACCACAGCAGATGGCTGTGTGGCCATCGACAAATTGTCCCTGGAGACTTTTCTCAGCTGCGCTAGGCATGAGGCATCCGGGTGTTAGGTGTGCCACGTCCGGGCCTCAGCGAGCTCCAAATTTAGGTGAGCTAATGGGACTTGCCAAAAAGCAAAACGAGCCGTAAGTAACGTTTCCAGCCAGCTCTGGCTGACGTCAGAGCGATGCAGGGGAGACTTGAGCTTAAGCTTAAGGAATGACCTGCCCAAGATCAGATAGGGAGGAGAGAAGGTTGTATTCAGACCCGGACACCATACCCACGTTTAGGACGGCGACCAAACTGGCTTCTAGACTTGGTGTGTTTCCTCTGTGGGCGTGCAGAGAGCTTTGCTCACTCTGGCAGCCCTGCTGGGGGCGTCAGGGTTGCAGAAGAGGGGACACGATGCCCACATCAGAGGACACCAGAGAAGGGCACCGTCACCGCAGTGGGCACAAGATCGGGCAGGTGCAGGAGACAACGTGGGAAAAGCCAGCAGGCTAGGAGAGAGCCGCCTCCCCTCGGTCACCACCCCTGCAGGAATCCATATTTTACGGGGTGCACGCGCATCAGCACTGCTCAAGTTTTCCACGTATTGAATGCATGGAAAAACTCAACCCCTATATCATTCCCAGTCCCAGATTTTAGTCAGGGTTTCCAACATCTTCCTCATAAAACCTTTGCCCGGAGCCATTGTGAAATGGTAACGTTGCTTGATTTTCGCATTGTCTTTCTGTCTTCAATTAATCCGTTGGCTGACCGTGAGCGAGCCAGCTTGGCGCTCGCTCTTCCCACACAGGTAACAGGGACGGCGGGGCCGGGGCTCGGCCATCGCTTCCAGCGCTGGTGCTTTACGATTCTCTCCAAACAATCTATTCCCTTCTGCTGTGCCTGTAAGTGGGGGCATTGCTGAGTGAGGGCCAGCAAGTGGTCGGAGCTTTGCCTTCGGTGTTGGAAAGACTCGAGTTAGAACCCCACACCGAGCCTGCGACCACCCAGCGTACAGGTTGGTGTCTCGTGGACTGAGGCCAGGACTCCACGTCGGGACGCACTACTAGGAGAAAATCAGGAGTGCCAACATTCTTATCAAATATGATCTGGCATAAAGACAGCACGACCGGAATGAAGCTTGTCAAACATGGAGACAGCTGCAAGGAGTGACAATCGTGGTGGCCCCAGACCCTTCCGTATGACACAGGAAGAAGCCTGCCTCTCCGTGGCCTGAGGGTGGATGGGGGATGCATGTGACCCACTGTTTAATTACAGGACAGACAGGAGACAGACGGGTGTGGGAAGAAGTCATACACGAAAGCTTTTACTTTCCTCCAGGGAGGGAGCTTTAACGGGTAAAGAGAAACTTATCAATTCTTTTTCCCCCACAGTGGAGGAGGACCCATTTTGAAGACCCTTTATCCTAAACGTTCACTCAAAGGATCGGCTTTGAGTTTCCTTCTGTGTTCACTGTTTAGGAGCCTTTTTAAAAAATAGAGAACATTTTTATTAGTGTCACAAGTGCAGGGAATTTCCGATCAACCCACCAGAGGCAGAGGGTGGAATGGGCCCACCCTCCACCTGGGAGCCCGAGGCTGTCTGGGCCGCCCTCGCTGTGGCCTCCTGGGGCTCAGGTCCGCTGGGCGGCAGGGGGAGGGTCAGGCCCGCAGGTCTCACCTTGGGTCCGAGGCGTGTCTGTCCCCCACCAAGGCAGCCTGGCCTGCCCTGTCACTGGGGCCGTCCTACTCCACACGGCGCCAGCCGCGCTCATCTGTGAGAAAGAAGCTTGTCTCCGGGCACACGGAACACATCTCATTCTTGCTGTGAGGCTGGGTTTGCTGTTGGGCATGTGCTTGCTTTTGTTCTCCAGGCGATGGAAAAAAAGCACAAATAAATCATAGCCATGAAGCCCGCAGCAGGATTTGTCATCCCCATGCTTTGCGGCAAGAGGATGGGAGACGCTGTTGTATCTCAGCAGCCATAAGTGGGGAAATGGGATTCTAGGGGACTTTGAAGGGAATCCAGAGAGTTCTGACATTCCTGAGAAGAGGAAGCATTTGGCTTTGAAGTTGCAGGACACAAACGGGGTCTGATGTCTGGGAAGCCGACGCTGGCAGGAATGTTCGACCAAAGGGCGTGAGCCCCCAGGCGGGCAGACAGCGTTGTTAGCCTCCGGGAAGTCTTGTCGTTGGGAATATTGGGCATGATTTACATCTCTAGTGTAGTAGGTCCATGATGAGTTGCATTGATTTCAAGAACAAAAATTAATCAGTCACTCTATGGGAAAATAGTCCGATATAGCAACAAACCGAGAAGGCCGGGGGCCCTGTGATGCTCCCTGCGGTTTTCCTGAAATGAGGTCCGGTAGGAAAATAGTGGCTCATCTGCTGGCTTGGCTGCCACTGCCCGGGTGGGCTCTGGGCATCGTCAGGGTCAGCTGCAGTCGCCCTGGGCCATCCCAGCCGCATCCCAGACGCAGAAACACCAGCGCCTGCTCGGGCTGCAAAAGCGCCAGCCGGGAGCCGGTCACAGGTGCCTCTGTCACGCCACATTGAGCTCAGGACCCGCTCCTGGTCCAGGAACTTTCCACCAAATGTGATCTCATTGGAGAGGTATGTGCCTCTTATCCACCCAGGGTGGATCCAGGGTTTGCAGGGCCGAAGCCTTTTCAGTTTGGGAACCAGGAAAAGAACACGAAATTATAGTTGCAAAGTCAGGGACGGGGTCTCAGAAGGAGGCTGTGCAGGGCCGAGGCCCCGAGGTTGGAGCTCTTTGAACTTCGCAGTGGTGAATGGTCCCTGCCCCGCAGCGTTATCAGCAGACGGCTGTTCACGGCAAGCTTACCCGGTCGGGCTGGGGTCACAGCACCCTCTAGGCAGGGACAATGGCCCTTAGTGGGCTGAGCCAGCTTTGATTCCCCCAACAACCAAGGCTCCTCCTGGAATCTCTGCTTCAGAGGGTACGACGGAACAGGCCTGTGTCTCAAGTCCCCCAGCAGCACGCAGTCATGCTCCCCGGGGGACCTGCTGCCATAGCCTTGCGTCCCCGGTTCAGGCACAGTGCCTGGCCCACAGCGCGTGGTGAAGGAATGCTGAGGGAAGAAGCAAACGGAAGGAAAACACCAGATCCCCAAGTGAATCTGAAATTCCCAAGGAGTCAAAGGCAAGGGCGCATCCCCTTCCTGTGCCCAGGAGACTGGCACACTCCTGCTTTGCCTGGAGTAGGATCATAAACCTCCCCTGGTTTGTTGGCGTGGCGGGCTCCTCTGCAGCATTGCCATGGGGTGCTCGGGCCTGGGCCCTTTGCAGACTGGAGCTTTTCTCTCTGGAGAAGCTGGTACCCCGGGACTTGCGGATTTAATCTTGTTCACATTGTCGGTGCAGCCACGGCATCCTTGGCTTTTTTGCCCAGCTCGGCCAAGGAGGCCTCTGCCTGTTGAGCTCCTCACTCCCGGGCCTGGACCAGGAACTTCCCGCTGTAAGGGGCAGGATGAAGGCCTCGGTCTATGGGCTAACAGAACCGTGGAGCCAAGCGGCCCAGGGACGTCAGTGCATGGAAGGAATCCTCTGTGGGACGAAATGTTGTCTGGCAGAAGGTAGGAAAAGAGATTCAGGTTGCTGGGGAGGAACAGTGACGTGGGGGCGAGGAGCCGTCAACAATGGAAGCTGCAGGACAGTTCACCTCTCACCCCAGGGCCGGATGCCTTGAGAGGGGATCTTTGGTGACACCACGTGATAGGCGGAGACAACGCGCTCCACAGGACACTAACCCAAGGAGATACTGCGCGGGAAACGAGGGTTCCACGGCCAGCTAGGTTTGGGAAACAGCATACTACACACCCCATTTGGAAATTTATAATGTGTGTTGGAGGATTAAAGTCTGAAAAGTCTTATACTTAGGAAAAAACGGAGCCAAAATAACTTTAACTTTGTCTGGTGTTCACCAGACGCTGTACTTGGTCACAGAACCATTGCCCATGCAATGCCTGTGCGTCGCCGGCTGACCACAGGTGACCACAAAACCGATTCAACACCCAGCTGGCTTAGGAAGGAGCTGCCGGGCTGGAGGGTCCCCTGGCATGCCCCTCGCTGCATGGATGGGAGGGGCGGGGCGAGACCTGCCTCCTGCGTGCACGACTCTGCCCTGCTGGACGAGCTGTGAGTCTGCGGGGGAATTTTGGGAGGAGACAGCAAAGAGAGTGAAAGGAAATCCTCAGGTGGCAATGCGCGTCCTGCCTGGGCAAGAGACATGGGAAATGGCGTCCCACTCCATGACGTTAGGGAGAGACAGTGTATGGTGTACCGGAAACCCCGTTAAGAAAGGCCTGTTACTGCGATGGGTGTTATGATTAGATGTTAATGTTGCACCTAAAATTTTACTATCACTACTACTAATGGTAATATTAACATTTGTGGATGTTTCATTGTTCGCAAAGTTATCCAGATCTCCTTCCATCCTCGAAATGCTCTGTGAGATGATCAGGGGCCTCAATATGGTTCACACCAGAGGGACGGGCTCAAAATCACCCAACCAGTGGATGACAGAGCCAGGCTCTAAACCCTGGGCAGCTGGCACTCAGCCCTTGGCTGCTTGCTCAGGGGAGCGGCAGCTCTGTGGCTCTATGGCGGTCCTTCCTCTGGAAAGACTAGAAGACGACACCCAGGGCCGCTGGGTTCTGTACGGTGGGGTCAGGGGAAAGGCCACCGGCCCGGATTGGGCACCTGGGGCTGCCGTACTGCCCAGAGCTGGAGCTTCCAGGCCAGTGGGGTCCCTGTCCCGTGAGGGTGCCCGCAGCAGTCTGCAGAGCTGGGGGCGGCTGGAAGGACAGGAGGCAACCAGAGAGCATCCCCTTGTCCTCACATTGACTTCTTGGGTCCCTGCTAAGCCAGGTGAGACAGCTGGCGGAGCTCTGGCCCACATGGGGTTTTTCTAAAGGCTTTGATGCGTAGGCACAAATACCTCTCCTAATTGTATCTCTGACTTTTCCAAACATTGGAAAGGCAAACTGAAGAAAGCTGGATCTATTTTCAGGCTGTTTGGAGGTTCCCTTAGGGTTGTTCCGGGATTCTGAGACCCTCCGGGGAGGAGCTAATTCCAGGGATCCAGCCTGAGGTCCCTGAGATGCAGGAGGACGGACGGGGCGGGGGCAGGGCCGCGGGGGAGGGAGGCCTTCTGCATTTAATCCCACCCAGCCCTGGGTCTTGTGGGGACCCTGAAGCCAGCCTGGGGAAGCTGCAGCTGCAGAGATAACCTGGATGTGGTCCGAAGTCCTGAATAAGCCCAGGGAACAGGAGGTCTAACACCCAGGCCACCTGTTATGTGTCCGAATGCTCGGAGAAAGCAGAGACGAGGGACAAGCCTTAAGGACCAGGGTGGAGGAAGATTCAGAACCAGGGAAGCGGGGAGCAGAGCTCTTCAGGACGGTGGGCACAGCCACTCCGTGTGTGGGTGACTGAGAGGAGATGGGCGGGGTTAGAGCCGGGGGCAGTGAGCTGGCGGGGAGGTACCCACAGCCCAGAGCAGTGGCTGGCTGGGCCCGCGCAGGAGGAGGAAACAGGCCCTGTTAGGAAGGGACCTGTGAGGGCGGGAGAGGTGGCCTGCGAGGAGACAGGAAGTGTAGACGGCACGGCCGGGTGGCTGGGATGCCGTGAGAGCGGCGCTGGTGAAACTGCACTGCCCAGCACAGGCCCTTGTCACGGTCAGGGCCGGGTGTTGCGGCGAGTAGAGGTGTGGACATCCTCAGGAGGTGGCGCTGTGCAAGGACCACACCCCTCAGGGGCAGGAAGGCTCTCCAGGTCCCCACCAAGGGGCGCTGGTCTGGCGTCCCCCTCCGTGGACGGGCGATGGAGTGAGGTGTTGTGAGTGCATTTTCTAGACCTCACCGTCCGTTTGACACCTGCGCCGAGCGCTAGGCCAGAGAGGAGGCTGGAGCAGGAAAACCAGGAGCGGTTCAGAGTGTCCTGACCGCGGACTCCGCGTTGCCCTCGGCCGTGCGGTTTCCCTCTGCAGCGTGAACTTCTCGTGAGGGCACCAGTCCTGTCTGCGCCTTCTCAGCCGTCCTTCTTCCCGTAACAGACTCACCTGCTCGAATCCCTCTTCTCCCGACTGCACCATCTGCCTGTCTTGCTAAGAAAAGTTCTCCAAAATGCAAAAATAAGGCAATGTCATGCTGGAGTTCGATCTGAGAACCATCCCAGCGTTCTCTGACTGCCGGTGCCTTTGCGTGGCTGGCCACTGAGCGTTCATCGGGACCTAGAGTACTGAGTTCCAGTGTTCTATAGCGCTGCAGGGGGCCTATAACGAACAACCTGCATATTTTCAAATAGCTGGAAGAGCGGATCTTGAATGTTCTCAACACAAAGGAATGACGAATGTTCCAGGTGATGCCTATGCTAATTACCCTGATTTGGTCATTACGCAGTGTATACATGCATTGAAATATCACACTGTACCCCATAAATAAGTACAATTATTATTGGTCAATTAAAAATAATAATAAAAGCAAAAAAATAAAATTAAAGAGGACCTACAGTCACTGAAGTTACTTGGAGATTTGTGCTGTATAGAGATGTGAATTATTTCTATCTGGGAGAAAAGATAAGTCCGGAGGGTACGGTTAGGGCAGGACATAAACCAGTCCTTTTGCATGTAACCTGCTAATTGTCTTACTCTGCATTCTTTCTCCAGTGGCTGCAAATACTTGCAATGGTCTTGAGCCAGTATTTCCATCTGCTGTTCCTTCATGAATGAGTTAAATGAATCTTTGACAGATGTTTATTCTCTGTTTTATGCACTCGTGTTTTTAACACTTTGGAAATTTGATGGTTTTAGAGGCTGTCCCGCAGAAAGATCCAGACAGGCTCACCTGTTGGAGCCAACGCCACTGCGATGCCTAAGGAGAGCCCCGAGTGCCGGAAAAGCCCAGGCACAGCCTTTCTTCGCTGCCAAACTGAATCTTAAGCCCCAGTGGAACGCTGTCTTTGTGGATTCCTGGATTCTCTGGGGGGTTTGTTTGTTGCTTTCAAATTCCGATCCTGTGTTTTTGCTTTAGTTTCTGGTCATCGGCTGAGCCCATCCTGCTGGGGAACTTGCAGTCTCTCCCCATAGCTGGCTGCAGGGATTGCAGGTGCGTTTCTCATCTGAGACCCCAAACTGGCCGTGCTGAGAGTTGAGATTCACTTTGTGTGTCAGAGACTCATGGACTAGGCCTCACTGTGTCCAGGATTAAGGGGGACCTGACTGTTACTCTGGTCCCAACTGCACAGTCGAGAGAACTCCCTGTGGTGTGCGAGTGTGGCCTGTGCACAGTCCCTCGCGGGGGGTGGGGGGGGTAGGGACAGGGAACCTGGCTTCATGGTCCCACCACTGGGTGATGCCAGTTGGTTTGGTGGATGATGGGAGAATCTGGTTCGTTAGTCTTTTTTGCTGTTTGTTTGTCTATTTGAAGTGAAAAAAATTAAGAAAGGATTTCAGGGCTGCTGGAAAGGAGAACAGCTCTTTGAAATCTAGATGGCTGAGTTTTATTGTTTCTATGCTTGGTTTTGACCTACAGCTCAGACTACAGAACTGAAACCATCAGCTCTCAGTGGGTCTGAGTCTAACTGAGAGCAGCCTCCCTCTCTCATTGTGTCCACGGGAAATATGTTCTGATCTCTGAAGGATCTTAATAAATTAGATTATAAATTCTCTTAAAGTGAAGAAATTCTATTCCCATGGGTTATAGAGAATTTTAAGTGCTTACCTATACCTACTATTCCCTGAAATTCTAGAAAATAAAGGAACTGAACTTCTAATACTTTAGATGTGCTGGTCTTTTAAGAAAAAGAAAAGGTCTCACAGAAATTGCTAGTTCAGAAGTCTTTAATTAATAATTCACATTTGTGTAAGCAAGTAGAATTATTCAACAAATCAAACTGGTTTAAAAAACAGCTAAATGTCTTTTCTGTGATTTTATAGAAGTGGAATACAGTATGATACAATAATATGTTTTACCTTATTTGAAGATTTGGATTTGTTTTCTCAGGAAGAGACTAATTACAATGTAAACTCCCTAAGCCATTTTTTTTTTTTACTGGTTTACTGATCAGAGAAAATAACATTACTTCTATGTAATGTTTAAACGTAAAATTATGTGTTCCCCTTATATGAATTACAGTTCTGATAAGTTTTATATCAACAATAATAATTTGTAGTGTATCAGCTTAAATGTAATTCCCCAAATCCTTGGATTAATGTTAAATCAAGGAAATTAATGGACAATTTTTAGATATCTTAAAAATTTTTAGATAAGGCAGACTATTGAAACATAGGTCCAGTTATATTTTAGGATATATGACCTCCTTTTTACCATAATATTATTAGACTTTTGTCCAATCTGATATTGTTAGTAACTGTGATGAATTAACCACAACTATTCAGTTTGTTTCAACAGATGGTTGTTGCTTTCCCTCATGTTTGCCTGAAGTTTCTGTAGCATCCAGGGTAGCAATTGCATCTTTAACAAAGGACAGTCTTGAAACTTCAGTGGAGAAGCCTGTAGCATGTACAGCTAACCCTTCAACAACATGAGTTTGAACCGTGCGGGTTCACTTATATCAATACACAGATTTCTGGCCCTGTCACCCAGACAGCAAGACCAACCAACCTCCTCCTCCTCCTCCTCAGCCTACTCAACTGAAGATGATGAGGATGAAGAGCTTTATGATGACCCACTTCCACCAACGAATAGGAAATATATTTTCTCTTCCTTATGAGTTTCTTGATAGTATTTTCTTTTCTCTAGTTTACTTTATGGTAAGAATATGTTATATAATACGTATACCATACAACACATTTATTAATCAACTGTTGATGTTATCAGTGGGGCTGGTATTAGTGATCAGAGTTATCCCTGTAGATTATTTGTGATCACCAGCTCTATCCAAACCTTGGGAACGAGGCAAAGAAAGGCTGCGCGTGCTTTCCTCGGAGCACATCTAACAGGCCCGCCTGCAATCCAACAGCCCCAGAACTGTAAGAGATACATTTCTGTGTGCACAAGCCACCCAGTGTGCAGCATTCTGTTACAACAGCATGAATGGGCTGAAACACCACTAAAAGATTATTTAATTATCTGTGGGGTTTCCTTGTGTTTGGCTCACTATTTACTATTGAATTGGGCCCAAACCCTATGAAGTTTAGTGTTAACTTGTAGATTTTTGTCTGATAAAGATATAAATTATTTCTATATCATAAAAAAGATATGCTTAAATGTCATAGTTTGATTGTCCTGTAGGACTGCAGTCCCCAACCCCCGGGCTGTGGACCAGTACTGGTCCGTGGCCTGTTGGGGACTGGACCACATCCTCTCCCTGCCCCCCGCACCCCACCGTCTGTGGAAAAATTGTCTTCTATGAAACTTAGGAACCAGGGGGCTGCATACCAGGAGGTGAGCGGAGAGCAAGTGAAGCTTCATCTATACAGCCGCTCCCCATTGCTCGCGTCACCGCCTGACCTCTCTGTCTTCCCCCACACCCCCACACCCCTACCCCCTCTGCCGGTCTGTGGAAAAATTATTTTCCATGAAATCGGTCTCTGGTGCCAAAAAGGTTGGGGACCGCTACCCATTGCCTAGGACATGAACCACTTTTGAACCTAACCTAGTAATTTTGTTCCAAAATTCTTCTTTCAGTTCTATAAATACTCAGTGTCTCAAATATTCTTTGAACCAGCTTTTACTATTTTACTGGTTTCCTCATTAATAAGTTAAATAGAGCTTTCACAATGTTTATTCCAAAATTTTGAAATTATATTTCTCCATCTCCTATTTCAGGTCCAGAAGCCACCTTCTTCCCCACCATTCTGATAGTCTGGGCAGCCTTGCTGATTCCACAGTCCATGAAGGCTGTAGATTTCCTTCATTTGCCTGGATAAGAATGCGTGAGTTTATGTTGCTTGCATTAATTTCCAGATTCACTCATCTGCAACTCATAGATCGTTAGAGCTCAAAGGAATCCCACCTTCTTCAGTTATAAAGAGGTTAAATTTACTCATAAGTATTTTATTTTATTTTTTGATGCTTTCATACTTGGGATTGTTTTCTTAATTTCTTTTCAAATAGTTAATTATTAGCGTATAGAAACACTACAGTTTTTGTATGTTAATTTTGTATCCTGCAATTTTGCTGAATTTGTTTATCAGTTATAACAGTTTTTTGATGAAGTCTTTAGGGTTTTCTACCTATAATATCATGTCATCAGCAAATGGAGACAATTTTACTTTTTCCTTTCCTATTTGGATGCCTTTTATTTCTTTTTCTTGCCTAATTGCTTTGGCTAGGACTTCCAGTGCCATGTTGAATAGAAATGGTGGGAGTGGGCATCCTTGTATTATCCCTGATCTTGGAGGGAAGGCCTTCAACTCTTCACTATTGAGTATAATATTAGCTGTGGGTTTGTCATATATGGCCTTTGTTGTGTTGAGGAACATTCCTTCTATACCTCATTTGTTGACAGTTTTTATCATGAAAGATGTTGAATTTTGTCAAATGCTTTTTCTACATCTATTAAGATGACTACATAGTTTTTGCCCCTCATTCTATCAATGTGGTGAATCATATTTTTTGATTTGTGCATGTCGAATTATTCTTGCATCCCGTGGATAAATCCCACTTGATCATGGTGAATGATCCTTTTGATGTACTGTTGAATAAAGTTTGCTGGTATTTTGTTGAGGATTTTTACATGTGTGTTTATCAGGAATATTGGCTTATAATTTTCTTTTCTTGTAGTGTCCTTGTCTTGCTTTGGTATCAGAGTAATTCTAGCCTCATAAAATGAGTTTGAAAGTGTTCCCTCCTCTTCAATATTTTGGAAAAAATTGAGAAGGATTGTTATTAGTCCTTTCTCAAGTGTTTGGTAGAATTCATCTGTAAAGTCACCTGGTCTTAGGCTTTTCTTTGTTGGGAGACTTTTTTTATTATTGATTCAATCTCCTTACTCATTATTGGTCTGTTCAGATTTTGATTTCTTCCTGATTTTGTCTTGATAGGTTGTATGTGTCTAGGAATTTATTTATTTCTTCTAGGTTTTCTGATTTGTTAGCATATAATTATTCACAGTAGTCTCTTATGATTCTTTGTACTTCTGTGGTGTCAGTTGTAAGGTCTTCTTTTTCAGGTCTGATTTTATTTATTTGAGTCATCTCTTTTTTCTTGTTAGTCTTTAGCTAAGGATTTATCAATTTTGTTCAGCTTTTCAAAAACAATTTCTTAATTTTAAAACCTTTTCTATTTTTTTTAGTCTCTGTTTTGTTTATCTCTGCTCAGTTACAAAGAGGAAACTGAGTCTGGAAGAGACTAAGTTGTTCAGGTAGATATGATACAAATATTACAATTGACTGTCTGGTCATGTATTCACATAACGCCTCTTCCTGTCTGTGTATCTTTCTTACATGTCCAAATCTTCAATGATAAGTTCCCAAGGCTATAGGGACCATATGTGTGATTTTTCCCTCCCTACATCTTTGATGCTTTCCCAGAGGTGAGTAGGTGTCCTGTAAGTGCTTCTTGATGGGGATGAAACAAAGGAAGAAATGTTTCTGGAAGCAGATCTTCTGAAAATTGCCAGAAAAAGCTTTTCGGAGGTCAGAGGGTGACTAGTCTTCCGTCTGAAACAGCTTTAAAGAAATCCCGCTCCCAGGGGGAATGATTCAGTACATACTTGCCTCTAAGCTCTCCCCAGATGCTTCCCTCAGGCTCTGCATGGGGAGGGATTATCAGTGTCACTACCTATGAAGATTTTTGCTTGCAGCAAGAATTTTTGTTACTTTTGGCAGATACATCTAGAGAATGGCCAAGAAAGGATGTGATATAAATTCAACAATTTAATTCTGAAAACCCTGTGGTTTCAGTGCTGGTCATTTCTTGTCAGAGCTTTGTTTTTCCTCTTTGCTCATAACGGCTGGACTTCCAGGGGATTATTTCTTCTTACAAATTAAGGAAATTTTCAGAGCCAAATTTTAAGTCTTTCCTATTTAAAGAAAAGAAAAACAATGAAAGGATAGTGGGCTTGGCTTTGAATAGTAGCCAGGGACACTGCACAAAAAGACAACTATTATTATACTTCCCAACAAAGCAACACTATTTTTGAAAAATATATATTTTTTGATAATGGAGAAAAATGTAACACTTTTATGGAACCCTTGGTCAGAGGCTCTCATAAAGACGATTTTAACTTGTAGAGGAGGTGGGAATGATGAACTCTGGAGATTAGATTCTTCTTTCTAAGCAAATTTGGAACCAAGGCTAGAAACGCGTGTATGCAGGAAGGCACCTTGACCCGGGCTTCCTTGAGGAGGCATCATTCATGGCAAGATGAACAGAGCATTAGATTTGCAATCAGGAGCTTGGCTCCCTTGAGCTCTGGCCCTGGGTGACCCAGGGGAAGTTGCCATGTGGGTTTCTTCACTGGAAGGAGGAGGTGATCGTGCCAAACCCACCATGATGTTGTGAGGACACATCAAACAGATTGATAACAATGGCCAGTATTTTGTGAGAGCTTATCGAGTGCCAGGCATGGTGTCGAGGACTTAAGACATATTCTCTCATTTAACCCTCACAACAGCCCTCTGGTGCAGGAATGATTTTTCTTCACCATCTTAGAGATACAGAAACTGACGCCAGAGAGGTTAGGTCACTCGCTTGAGGTCTTGTAGTTAGCAAGGGATGGAACCAGTGGTCACATGTGGGCAGCGCGGCCTCAGGACCGTGCGCTGAGTCCCTGTGCTTTACTCCCTGCCCAAGCGATGCAGGCGAAAGGATCTGACATGGTGCTGGCCGCAGTGGGCATTCACTTGGTTTTCGCTGGAGCTGTGCAATTCGAACACGAGCCTAGCACGTCTGTGTCACCCAGAGTCCTTAGCAGCTCAACACCAGGGATACCTGTGCAATTAACATGGCCATTCAACCAAATCTCAGTAAGAAGTGGTCATCGTTGACAGAATGTCGGGCTGTCACACCTGCACTGAAATAAATTCACAATAAACCATCAAATGATAAATCTTCCTCTTGTGCATTGGGTGCTTCTTTCCACTAGCTCGATCCCAACTTCTGCATTCCTTGTCCCCTACTACAGCACCTGATCAACAGATTCTGAGTAAAGATGTATCTTCAACCATGTGTGCACAAGCTCCTGCTTCTGGAAGCCTGTAGTCTAGGGCAGTGGCCAGCAAGCTGAGGCCCGTGAGCTGAGTCTGTCCCTCCAACTGTTTTTGTAAATAAAGATTCGTTAGAACACGGCCATACCCATTCATGGAAAATGTTGTCTGTGGCTGCTTTAGCACTGAAACAGCAGAGTTGAATGGTTGCAACGGAGACTATATGGCCCTCAAAGCCTAAAATATTTTCTATTTGGCCTTTTACAAAAAAAGTTTGCCAACCCCTTGTCCTAGGGGAAGTTCTGTGAGAATTTTTTCAGTTGTTCAAAGCTCTTTATCTTGTGGGACACTTTTGTGAGCTGTTTGGAGGCCTTGTCGCCCCTCTCCCTCTCAGTTCCAGAGCTCTCTTATCTGGATGGATGTGTATCTGGCTTAGCTGGTCATTTACTCCTTCTGCAGCTGCCAAAAGAAGGCCTGAACATGCCTTCGGCAGCTTTGTTAACCCATCCTGAGGTGACCTCACTGGTTCCCTCTTGCTCTTGGCCTGCGTAGACCCCTGGAAAGGCTTTCATTTCTCTGTCCCAATAAACTCCAGACATGCAGACGCAACCCAGAGCCTCTTCCGCTGTTTTGACCAGCTCGTCAGCAGCTAGCCAGACTGTCTCCCCCACTTGGATTTCTCTGAGTGTCAGACACTAGTCTAGTCTGCTGTCTTTCCAAATTCCTGAAATCCAGGGTCACCTATTAAAGTCTTTGAGTGGTCACTTGGAGCCACCTTCTCTCTATTCAAGATGATGCAGGTACATCTCCCACCTTTCTTGCTTGGTGGGGGGGATGTCCCCCTAAAACATCTCTCTCCAAAGACATCGTTCTCACAAATCACAGAGCTTTCCTTAGAAAGTCCACTTTTGACTTATTTTGTGTCCCCAGCGAGAAGGAGGGACTTGAGAGTTCTGAAACTGGTTTTGGTTCATTTTTTTTACAAGTCCTACACGGTTGACTAGTTTGCTTGGAAACTGATATTGCTTGTGTCTTGGCGCCTCGGTCAAAACTTCCAATTTAGCATAATATATACAATTAGATTGAAGGCATTTGGCTCAAATAAGAAATAGATAAATGAAGGCAAAGCTGGATCCTGACTGGTGTTTCTAAGATGAGGAAGAGAAGAAATGAGAGAAAGAAGGGGAAGTACAGGAAGAAAATAAGGAGCAAGATGTCTGACGTTTGAAGGTCAGACATAGGCACCATTTCTGGGAAGTTCAGAGGTCTAGGTTGGGAGGCACTGACGGTGAAGGGAATTTACCTCCCGCGAAGCAGCTTCATGTGGACGGGCCGCCATCCGGCAAGGCGGTTCATCCGTCCACACGTCTAACCATGTCTCTTACAACAGTATCTATGGAGCCCAGAGATGAACGAGACTTCTTCCTTGTCCTCAAGCTGCCCCAAGCCTGGTCGCTGGCGAGTGGTTTCTTTGAAGAAAGGCAAGTCGTGAAAGATAAGTGGTCCTTAGCCAGATAAAGGAAGGAAGGAATCCTTATCCAAATAAAGAAAAAGAGAATGAGATTTGCAAACAATACAACCCAACACAAACGGCATCAGGAAAGAACACTGTAGGTTCAGGAACCTGCACGTGGCTCAGCAGCTGGGACACGGGAGCTGAGGGGCGCAGAGGGAAGTGGAGCTGGACGGCGAGTCGCCAAGACGCTTGTGCTTTATATTGCAGGGGCAAGAAACAGGCTGCTTGTGCCAAGTTGAGGAAAGTCCCGGTGACTCCCGCTCTGGCTCAGGGGAACACGTCTTGTACGAGGCAGAAGATGACATCTCGGCAGCGGTCTCATGCACTGATAGAGATTGGGGAGGAGACCACAGAGCTTACGAATTTGATTCCAATATGGGAGAGATCAATAGTTTCGAGGCTCCTCTCAGTGCTGTGCGTCAGCAAAAGGCGGAGTCTCAAAGTGAGTGAGTGTCTGCAGAGACGGCCTCTATGAGGCTCCAGAGTTAGGCTTAAGGTAGTTTGGGGAAGGGGTAGAGGGGAAAACTTCTCTACATAAATTTTATTATTGGAAGCCATTTGCTAGCAGGAAGGGCAAGAGTTCCAGTAAAATAGTGGGAGACTGGGGACAAAAGAGAGGCAGAAGCAGTGAATGATCTCCGTGGTGGGAAAGGCAGACTTGTGAGCAGAGATCTGTTAATTCCAAGTCTAGTCTGATGCCATTGCCTCAAGAGTCATGCACTCTCTTCCCTTAACCCAAACCTTCCAGAAAACTCTCCTGCACATAGTGCTTCTGCTGAAGGAGAAGGAGTGTGTTGTATGCCTAGGTTGGTGCAGGGGGGTGGCGAACAGGAGAGATATCCACAGAGACACAAATAAGATTGCGACTTCAGTCACAGCAGGCGATGAGAACCACTGCTGACCAGGAGAGACACCAGCTTCTGCGAAGCCCTGGAGGGCAGAATGCGGGGGCAGCTGGCGATGAGCGCTGGGCTCCATCACTGCGCGATGGGAGCTTGAGACATCTTATTTACACACCAAAGTTCAGGGTGACTTCCTTAGAGGACTGGGAAATAGGCACCCAAGGGGATTGACACTGGGTTAGGTCTCGAGGGCAGAATTTTAAGCCTGAGCGAAGCCAGTACCGGATTTGCAATATTGAAAAGTTTACTGCGATCACAGAATGACGGATGGGTTCAGCGAGTGCGGGTCAGAGACCAGAAGAGGCTGCTGTAATAATCCAAGTGAGAAATCACCCCACTGGCACGGGGAATGGAGCAGAGAGGGCAGGGTTCAAGACAGTTAAAAGGCAATATTTCTACAAACGGGTGACAGGTTGGCTGTTGAGATGGGAGAAGGACAGGGGGGTAACAGGCGATCTCAAGTTTCTGGCTTTGGCAACTAAGAGAATTTAATTTCACGCTGAGATGTGGAAGAGCAGATTTGTTGCGGAAAAGTGCCTGTTTCTTTGGTGGCCAAAGAGTGGGGCTGAGAGTCAAAGTAGAAAAAAGATCTTGGGATGGGTGGACTAGGTCAGCGAGCCCACGCTATCCAGAAGGAAGGAAACTCTGATTAAGGTTTAAGTCCTAAATTGAAGCCTGTGGTAATTTTTCATAACCAGTGGGTGGGGGACCTGTGGCCTTCTGAGCTCAAGATTGTTCTTTTTTAAGCACCAAAGGAGGCAAGAAAAGCTTCATCTTTCTCTGCTGCACTCCTGTTAATAAAAGGATTCGTTCTGTAAAATTTGGATGCAGTCAAAAGGCTGCACTTAAGGATCTAGAAGGTCACATGTGGCCTTAAGGCTGCAGGTTCCATAAAGTGACCGTGGCAGTTCTTTGCGATTAGTCCCCCAGGAAGGAGATGTGGGGGCGGGGGGGGGGATGCCATTAAGGAGAGGGCGCCATGCCAATCCTTCTACCTGGAATTCGCTTCCTTTGCATTTTCTCTGTTTTCTTTTCGTCTGCAAACGCATTCCTCCCTTCAGATTCAGCTCTTGTTCTAGCTCCCTTGGGAAACTGTAAACTGTAAATCTTTTCCAAACGCGCATCCCACAGGGACAGCGCGTGAACTAGGACGGCCGATTAAAATACCCCAGCCCTTTTTCACCCACCCAGTGATGGGTTCAGGAATAAACAGCATCCGTCACATTCTGCCCTTCGATTGCTCTGAGAGGGTCTGAAGAGCGCAGCTGTCTTTCTGAGGGACTCGCGTCACATCGAGGGGAAGAGTCCTGGTTGCTTGGTGTCGTTTTGTCCCCACTGGCGAGAGTTTGAAGTAAATGTATCTCTCCAGTTAACTTAATTTTCCGGGTATGTTAGCCAAAAAAATTCTTCTTCCCTTCCTTTTCAAATGTTCTCAACATAGCTTGAGTTTTTTCTTTTCACTTGCAAGCAAGGGAGCTCTGGCAAGGTGTCCCGGTGTCCCCGAGTTAGGGATCCTCTCGGTTATGCCTCCACTGCTACATGATGTACAATTCACACACCATATGCTTCATTCTTTTAAGTAAAACTTAGTGGTTTTAATATGTTCGCAGGCTTGTGCAACCACTGCCATTGTCTAATTTTAGAACATTTCATTCTCCCAAAGGCACCCCCACGCCTGTTAGCAGTCATTCTCCATCACCTCCCCTGGCAGCCAGAACCCGTATGTCTGTGTGCATTTGCCTGTTCTGGACATTTCGTACAAATGGAATCACATGATAAATACATGGCCTTTGTGTCTGACTTCCTTCATTTAGCATGATGTGTTCAAAGTTTATCCCTGTCGTAGCGTGTGTCATTTCATCATTTCTTTTTACGTTTAAATATTCCACATTTTGGCTATTTGTTGATGGACATTTGGGTTGTTTCCACGTTTTGGCTATTTTGAATGATGGTACTACGAACATTTGTGGACAAGATGTTGTGTGGACATGTGTTTTCAGTTCTCTTGTGTCTGTACCTAGGAATGGAATTGCTGGATCATATGGTAACTCTGTCTAACCTTTTGAGGAATGCCAAACTCTTCTCCAACCTGGCTGCGCCTTTTACACCCCCACCAGCAATGTATGTGGGTTCCGATTTCCCCACATCCTCACCAACACTTCTCATTATCTGCCCTGTTGATGATCCCGTCTAAAGTGGTATCTCGGTGTGGTTCCGATACGGCTAATGTGATGTCAAGCATATTTTCATGTGCTTTCATGGCCATTTTACTTACACATTTTTGAAGAAATGTTTATTTTAATTCTTTGTCTTTCAGTTGGGTTATTCATTCTTTTATTGTTGGGCTGTAAGAATTCTTAATATATTCTGGATACAAGTCTCTGATAAGATAGATGATTTGAAAATATGTTTTCTTATTCTGTAGATTGTTTTTTTAAACTTTCTTTATGGTGTTCCTTGAAGCACAAAAGATTTTAATTTTGATGAAGTACAATTTATCTATTTTCCTTTGGCTTATGCTTTTTGTGTTGTATCTGAGAACCCCTTGCCTCATCCAAGATCACAGAGATTTGTACCTTTGCTTTCTTCTAAGATTTTTGTAGCTTTAAGGGCCAGGTGCAGTGGCTCATGCCTGTAATCCTAGCACTCTGGGAGGCTGAGGCAGGACGATCACTTGACCTCAGAAGTTCTTCTAAGACTTTTAGAGTTTTAAGTCTCTGATCCGTTTTGAGTTCATTTTTCTACCATACTGCATTTTGCATCTCCCTCTTCTTGTGCTTGTCAGAGTGCATTATGATTTCTGGTACATATACATCCTAAGTGTATTTTTTCAGAGGATGTTAATAAATATGGATCCCAAAACATATTCTAAACTTAAATAAATTTGGGAAAGTCTGCATAGTAAATTTCCCTCTTAAGGAGTCAAACTACTCCTTTGATATTTGTCCATCAAAAGCTCTAAACCAATAGAAGTAAAGAAACATGTTTCATTTCATTTAATCCATCTGGTGGATGCTGGGATGTCCTTCCCAGAAACCCCTGTGGGACTAGAGGACTCACTGCCCCCGCTGTGGCAGTGCCCCTGGAGTCATCCCTCAGCTCTCAGTCTCTTTTGGGGATTTGCTCAGCTACCTTGTCCAAGGTTATGTCACAGCCAATAACTGGGTGGCTTGGGGATATAAAAGCCTTGTCATCTCCACCCAGCACAGGACAATCTTGAAAGTTCATATCCCATTTTGAGAAGTCTCTGCAGTCAGCTGAGGCTTGCCCTAAGGTTGCCTTGCAGCTCAGTTTCTCCCTCTATGTAATCCTATTTTCTTCCCTTCCCTTCCCCAGGTGTTGATCTTAAAAACATGCCCTGAAAATCCCCTTCCATACAAAAATGCATCTCAGTATTTTTTCTAGAACCCAACCTGTGACCAAAAGTCTCTCTCAAACATATTAGAATATGAAATACAATTTTTATGAAACATCTGCCTCCTGAAAAAGCATTCACAGAACACCAGTCTCGGAAATGCAGGATAGCAGAGCAAGACTGGCCACCAGAAACTAACATGGATTCAGATTTGTCTTGATCAAGCCACCTCTTCTGTTCAAGCTTCCGTCTCTCACCGAGAAAATGCGCACAGTATGTTCCCCTGGCGGGGCTGTGACATGCCCAGCATAGCGATTAGATAGTCTATTAAAATGAGCTCCATGACAACAGGGATTTCGCCTATTTAAGCTACTACTGTACCCCATATGCCTAGAATTCTGCTGGCACATAGTAAGCACTTAATAAATATCTGTCGAATTAAATAAATAGCACACATCGAATCTTTGAAAGTGTTTACTGATGTATGACTGCAGTCCATAGGACATAGTCATTTGTGGAAGGAAATATGTGAAGATTACTTTGGTGCAGATTATGAAAGACCTACTCGTTGACCTTTTCCATACTGATTGGGTAACCAAAACAGTATCGGCGCCATTACCACTGAGATTTCCTGGTCTGAGTTCCACAGACCTTTACGGAGTGCCAACAATTTATTTTGATGACCTTTCTTGAAATCTCTGGTGTAGAACATATTCTCAAGAACATGAGCTAAAAAGTCACGTATAGTGGCTATTTTATTCAATTAAAGCAAGCTTCATAAAGTCGCAGTAAAATGATTTTTGAAGGATTATTAATTTAAATTGTAAGACATCTTAAACCTATTGAGAAGAATCAAAGTGTCATATCATGTTTTTGCCTGTTGTATGTTGAACAGGGCAAAGAAATTCAACTTAATGTAGCACTTTCCAAGGCTCATGGTGTTAGAAGCCACTTCCTACTGGTAGTGACATTGGAGAGCAAAAATTAACAAAATTTCCTAGTGCTGTATTGTTTGTGTTGGATATTATGCAGGATTATGCTAAAAGACGTAATTTCTTCCTCTATGAAAACTTGAGCCAACAGACAACAGCAGGAGCACTGGCCCTTCTAGACTCAGCAAAGGTTTGGGGACATTGCTCTTGAGTCTCGAGCATAATCTCGTGAGAGAGAAACTTTCTGTTATAAACTCTGAAGAAGATGGATAAGAAAAAGAGCTGCATCCAGTCAAGGAAACAGACACAGAAAAAGAATGCGACTAAAGGTGTCACCGGAATCGTGTCTTTTCCCCGCAGCTTTACTGAGCTATCATTGATCAATAGAATTGTATTGCTATGTATTTGAGGTGTGCAATATGACGACTCGATATACACATGCTCTGCAAAACGATTACCGCAATCACGTTAGTTAACACACCCATCACCTCACACAGCTACCTTTGTCCTTTTTTCATGAAGAGTGTGTAAAATCTATTCCTTTTCACATTTCAGATATATGCTCACTACGGTATTATTAACTGTGATCGCCATGTTGTACATTAGGTTCTAGAACTTATTTGTCTTACAACTGAAAGTTTGTACCCTTCTACCAACACCGTCCCATTTCCTCCACCCCTAGGCCCTGGAAACTGACATTCCACTCTCTATGAGATCAATTTTCTTTTTTAGATTCCACATAAAAGTGAGACCATATAGTAGTTGTCTTTCTTTGTCTGGCTTATTTCACTTAACATAATGCCCTTCAGTTCACCCAGGATTTCCTCCTTCATTGTGGTTGAATAATATTCCTTCATATGTGTGTGTGTGTGTGTGTGTGTGTGTGTGACATTTTCTTGGTGGTTCTATTTTGAATTTTTTGAGGAACCTCCATAGTGTTTTCTGTAATGGCTGTACCACCAGAATTGTGTCTCGTAGACTAAATACAACTTCTGCTAGGCAGGGAGGTGAGGGAAGTGCGTTCCAAGAGAGGCAGCACGAGCCTGAGAACTGAGAGGGGCTGGAGATACGGTGACAGGCTGGAAAACAGACTGGTGGGAACTAAAGATTTATGAAAACCTCATCACATCCCACTGGAGCCCAAGTTATAAATGATCTTCCACAGTTCTCACCTTGCGCTTCATGCCCCACATCCTCAACAAAATTTTGAACTCCTTAAGGGCAAATATAAAAACAAACAGAAATAAACTTATTTGGAGGTTGGGCTTCTGGCAACCTTGCCTCTCTGGAATAAAACCTTAAATGTCGATATAAAGGAAAATGGAAGAGAGAGAAAGAGAGGGAGACAGAGGGAGGAGGAGAAGGAGAGGAGAGAAAAGAGGCCGGGAGAACAGCCTCCATGCCTCGGTGAAACCCTGCTGCAAAGCCCGGGCTCAGAACAGCCAGGCTGGAATCCTGACTCTGCCTCTCATGAAGTGGGGACTTCGCCAAGGCCACGTTTCCTCCCGTGCAAAATGGCACCGCAGCAGCACCCGCCCAGCAGGGACCGGCTGAAATGCACAGGAAGCACTAGGCGTGTGGCCGGGCACGGTGAGCCCCAGTCTGTGTTCCCTGCTGGGTGTAGTGGGCAGGAGCTGGTGCCACCTCCTGGCACTGAAGCTCACGGCTTTTCTCAAAAGAAAGGTCCTCATTTTCTCACTCAGAGTCTGCTGCGTCTCCGTCACAAGGAGATTCCCAAACACCCTGCTCCCCTGGCTTTGGCACCCTAGGGTGAGGGTGCGGGGTGGCCACAGGAAGGGCCTCCCAGAATCTTGCATGTTTGCTGAGAGCCCGACACAGGGATGACAGTGACAATGACGCAGATACGTGTCTATGGAACAGACTGCGCACATGTGGCAGCATGAGGACATAGTCGGTGCGACAGTGGCCCCGAGTGAACATGAAAAGACTAAATTCCTTCATTCAGTCCGAGCACCTTCCATAATCAAGGCTTTATGGAAGATACGGGACCACACAGGTGAGGAAGACACTGTTTGAAACAGAGTCGGCACAAGTTAGTCTATAATGCAACGTGAAAATTTTCCAACCAAAATGGTTCAAATGAGCCAAGGTTTCAATAATCTGGGAAAAAACACTCAAAAACATCGCTCGTGGATGGGAGTGCGTGTGGACTGCTTAATCCCAGCAGTGCTTGGTGGCGCGGTTGCAGCCCACGCCACGCTGAGCTCGGAGCAGGTGCTCTCGGGTGCTCGTCAAGTGAGTTGGTTTTGTTTCTCTTTGCTTTTACACAACAAAATATGGAAAACTCCTGTTCTTTCTCCCGGGTAGTTCATCTTTATCCCGCAGAAATGTTCCTCGCCACCTGTTTCCGGTTGCAGCTGCCAGCACTGCCGTTCCCCGAGCCCCCCAGGCTGGAGATTTGGTGCCACCTTCAAACCTTCCCTTTGTCTCGCCACTCATCCGGGAGGTCTACACAGTCTGTAAATTTCTTTTCTGTAACGTGTGTACCCTGTTCCCTCCTTTTCACTCCCATTTCTGCTGGATCAGGTGATTATTTTTACCCAGATGATGTCAGTAGGCTTCTAGATGACTACTGTGTCCCCGTTTTCCTTCCGATCGGTTCCCTCCTGCACACTGTTTTTAAAACAATGTCCTTGACTCCAGCTCTGGCCCTTTCTCCCCTCAGTGTCATTAGTATGTCCACAAAGCGCTCCCAGCCTTCCAGCGACATGGTCAGAGTGCACTTCCTGGCTGCCACAGTGTTGGAAATATCCTGTGTCTGTCACTTCGGGACCAGCACACTTAATTGTTGGGACGCGACCTTCCAGAGCTCTCTTTTCCCCTTCTTCCACAGTGACCAGTCTGCCCCAGTTGGTGGCGATTCCATCGGCCTGAGTTCTGCGGTGAGGATGTTGCAAAACATCCCGCAAGCAATCCGGGAATGTGACAGACAGGACACGTCAAGCTTGAGGTTGTAAGCCATTGGGACTTTGTGTTTATTTATTACGGCAGCATAACTTAGCCCAACCTGGCTGATACACACCCTACCCAAAGGCTACAAAGGCTCCCTGCTATCCCGAGACTCAAGTTCGAGCTCTTTAACATGGCTCTGAAGGACCTTGACCCTAGTCTGCCTTTCTCATTTGTCCTCCCACAATGTCCCTTTGCACACTCTGCATCTTAGCTCACTTGGACCAGTCACCATTCCCCAAAACTCTCTCTTCCTCCATGATGCTACTTGTACGATGCCCTCTTAAAATACTTTTCACCAAGCCTCCACATCTCCATTCAAAATCCACCCATCCCTCAATACCTACCCAAACATCGTTATTTAGATGAAGCTTTCTTGACTTCTCCTGCCATGTGTTAGTCATTTCCCCAAACTCTGTCCGCTTTCTGTGCTCCTCAGGTGGGTCACCTGTCACGCTGGGCATTGCATTAGCATTATCTGTATTTTCATCTTCCCCTACTAGATTGTTAGCTCCTCGAAGTCCGGAGCTCTATTTGGAACATCTTTATTCCCCTCGACTGTGTCCAGGAAATTGAATTGCATATAATGATTAGTTGAGAAAAAAAGACTTGAAAGTAGAGATCCACAATGAATGGATTTAAACGCATGTGGAAAATGTTTTGGTAATACAGCATCATGCCAGGATGCTTTCTTTTTAAGTTACTTTTTTATTTTTAAAATAGTACATATTACAACTGCTTTGGAAAACTTGCAGTCCTACTAAAACTAAACACGTTTGTCCTATGGCTGGGCGCTTCCATTCCTAGGCTTATACCTAACAGGAATGCGTGAACATGTTCACTAAAATATGCACAAGAATGTTCACAGCAACCCTATTTGTAATAGCCTGAAGGGGGAAACTTTTTAAATGTCCATAAAGAATAGAATGGTAAATAAGTTGGGGTTTAATCACCCCACGGAATGCTATGCAAGGATAGAAACAAATGACCTGGAACTACGTTCAACAACTGTTGAACAAAAAAGACTAGACGCAACATGGTATAAGCCTGTTTATATCGAGAACAAAAACTAATAAAATGAATATGTACTTTTTAGAACGTCCGGATGGTAACTAACTTACCTTGGGGTTGGGTAGTGAGGAGGAGGAGGTTCAAGGTTTCGGGAGCTGCTGCTGTCTGTCTCCTGATGTGGATACTGGGTGCACAGGAGCACAGTGTGGGAAAATGCATTGCTCTGTGTGCTTGTGATACGTATCTATATGCTGTACTGCAGTGAAAATAGTTTTAAAACAAATGCATGTTTACAAAATTTTAGAAAATATAAATAAATGGGGAAAAACAAAGATCATCTGAACTCTACAACCCATGATCATTATTAACATTTTTACTTATTTCCTTTTAGCTGCTCTTGTCTTTATGTAACACCAGGGCTGTTTCTAGAAGGATACAGCGCCTAGGTGCCTCAACCAGCGTGCGGCTCGCCCAAGGCTACCACACCCCAGAGAAGACCCTGCACCGACAGCGTCTTTCACGGGTGCTCTGGTCTATCATCAGAGACAAATTTCAAAACTAAATTTTAATAAGGTTCAGAAATGAAGAATGGCATGAAACATCCCCACAATTAAGGGCTCCAGGGTGTCCACTCAAGGTGCCCGACCAAAGACAGGCCTTGGAAGCCCAACTAACACGGGCACTGCCTACAGAGGAGCCTGCTTCTGTGCTGTCCCACTTTCTTCCGTGGTTTCCTGAAGGCGGGCACCAGATCTGCATGTTTACCACTGTGTCCCCAAAGTCTGGCCCTGTGCCTGGCACATGATAGGAACTTGGTAATTTATGAATGAATGAATGACTACTGAGTAAAGAGCCCCCTGGTAGTCAACGATGTATTGATATGACTATAATGTATTGGGTCAATTCTTTACTGTTGGATATTTGAGTAGTTTTCTCTGTTTTTCTTTTTTAAACAGTTTTGTCTTGTAAACAAGCTTTATCAGGAATAGCACTCAGCTGAAAACCTGGTTACAGTGGCTTAAACACACAGGGTCTGTTCTTTTCTGTAGAGGAACTCTAGATTGGGCAACTCTAAAAAGTCCTCAGGGACTCTGCCTCTGTCTACCTTTCTGCTCAGCACGTGGCCGCCACCCTCAAGGTTATGAAATTGCTGCTGACGCTCCACGCATTGCAGCAGAATTCTCACGCAGGAAGCAGAAGCAGTCCCAGAGCGAGTGTGTGCCAGAGGTTTCTAAAAAGAATCGGGTGCTATTCAACAATAGCCAAATACAACGGTTGGCAAAACTTTTCAAGTTACGTACGAGTTCTGTCTTAGCCAGGGTTCCTCCAAGAGAGAGTCTTTCTGAGAGACCCAATGTGGCCACTCTATCAGCAACTAGTGTCTCAGCACTACCAGGACGTGGCCTCCGTGAACAGCCAGTCCCCGTTTTGAAAAAGGCACAAAACATGCCTCTTCCGTCGCTCACGGAAGCGTTCAACTGGGTGTGGAGCACGTGTTCAGAAAGCGTCAGTTGAGTTAAACTGACACGTTCACATCCAGGAAGGGGTGAAGCAGGCCCCTCCTGTCATCCAATCTCCCACCATCCTCTGACTCCGCTGCGGAAAGCCCATCATCCTCCTGACCTCTGTCAAGCTTCCGCCAGGGTGTCTGTCCCACGGACTAGTCAGTGCTGCTCCCGTGAAATTTTCCAAGTGTGTTCCGGACTCCCACAAGCCACGCTTGGGAACAACTTCATCCACTGCTCCCCAAGGGAACTTCTGTCGTGGGCTTTATAGATGTGACCTTCTAGCCAAGGGGAGGCAGCTTTCCACTGGAAAAGCTAATTTGTAGCAGATTCCTGGACAATAGAGGATCCTTTCTCCCTCTCTCTTTGTGGTTTTTGCTTTGTTTGTAACAGGAAGCTCTGCTCACAGTGGATAAACCCGTGGGAAGACGCTATTCCCTCCTCGTCTGTTTCACATCCCCCAGTGAGAAGGAGAAAGAACTGCAGGGTGAATGGAACATTTACCAAGACATTTAATTTTTCAAAATTTTTGAAAGCAGACTGCAAATCACTCTAACTGATTCCAGTTGTAGGGTGACACAAGTCTAAGCTTGGATATTCTCCGCCAAGCAGACTGGGCAAAGTTTTAGCCAAAGTCTACATATGGTAGGTGTTCATTAAATAGTTTTTGATGGATTGACTGTGTTTTGTTGTGCCAGATCGAGGAGTTTCCAAAGTGAAAAAAATAATTATGACTGCTTCTCTTCCTGTGCTAACAATACAATGTGTGCATTATTCCACAGGTCCCTGGGACTTGTCGGAATGTCTTCCAGGGCAGTCAAACCATTGATTGGGGCACACTGGGAAAAGGTGCGAGGCAATCAGAATACACAATCTCTCCCATTAGGTTCCCAGGCACGACTTAGTGCCCCTGGATTCCATGGGTTCTCCTGCCTTCTGGGTACCTGTGGCCTTCTGTGTCTAGAAAGGGAGGTCCTTGTCTTCACAAATGGACACTAGCTCCTCCTATAAGTCAGTGTTCTTAACAGAAGCCAGGTAAGCAGAAACGGAATTTGCTGTAAGCAAACTGAGTAGCTCACAGAAGTGGGAAATCTGAGACTTGGGTTCGGAGACGGCATTGCCACAGAAAGTGCCTCTTCGCAGATAGCCCAGGGAGGCAGCCACCGTCTCTCTTGCTGGTCTGGAGCCCACGCTTTGCTCTGCTGACCTGGCTGTCTTACCTCACTCCTCCTCTGTCCCTGGATTTTGCTCAGCTACCGCCACTGCCAGGGAGAGGGGTTGGCTGGTTCCCGTCTCTTTGCACAACCAGCTCTGCCTCCAAGGCCCGCTGTGGACGGCCTGTCAAGGGTGAAGCCAGGGTCACACTCTCAGCACTTGAAGACATGCTATTCTCAGGTTCTTACTGCTCCAAGTACGGCTCATGAAGGAAAGCAAATCTGGCACTGTCTGCCTCCCACCATGGCTCAGGATGGTGGAGTCTCCTCATGTAGGAAGGGGCTTAGATGCAAAGTTACCATGAAGAATGACAAGTGTCCACACACTCCTTAGCCAAACACTGTAGTACAGTCTTATGTGCCCAGCATGCAGATAGGTCAAGTGTCACAGAGAGATCCAGGTGTTAAGGATGGGAAGGTTCCACTAAGCCTTGACGAGCTGGCTGTAGTTATTAGGATGGAGAAGAGAGGGTGGCTGTGTTGGGCCGTTTGCGTGTCATACCTGGGGTGACCAGCCATCCCCGTTTGCCCAGGGCTGTCTTGATTTTAGCATGGAAAGCCCTGTGTCCTGGGAGCAAGTGTCATGTATCTGTGGTATGGGCCCAGTGACACCCAGCCAGAGGCACACAATGACCACATGTTGTGGCCATGTTTACATTTTGTGACGGGCAAAGAGATGAGGAGTCACTTTCATATCTGGTCTTTGTAATGGCTTGGAAAGGAAGCAGCAAAGCTTTAGATAAGGCAATCTTATTTTTCCTCATACTATGGTGAGGGCAATCTGGGCCTTTCTTTTATTACCCAAATAATTGAAAACTTCTCAGCCTACATTCCAATTCGGCATGGAAAATGTCAGAAGCACGGTTGGAGCCGCCAGGGAAGCGAGTCTTAGTATTTCTTGACCCACATCAACACATTTCAGCAAGTGAGGTGGACCATGTCATTGCAAAATGTCTGAATCAGCCACAGCCGTGGAGAACCCGCCACCTCCCAGGGGGTCAAAGCTTGGTGCACGCATTGGAGTAAGCAAGCAGGCTTGGTCTTCACCCCGACAGCAGGCCCTTCCTGCAGCCCATGCCGTCCCTAAAGGAAGGGATTTATTTGCTTTGATCAGTTTCCTCCGCACCCACAAGTGTATTGGCAGTTCCTGGGGGCAGTGGGTGGGGGGAGGCACTATGTTTTCTGTCGGAGTTGGAGAGCCAGAAAGACTTTCATTAAAGCTGACACCTAGCTTTCCTGCCCAGGAAACTTAGACAAAGCCCAATCAGAACCAGCTGCCACTTTGCACAGAGCAAACCCTCCAGCCAGCTGGGAATCCGTGTGACCTGGGCCGGGCTGCGGAGAGGTAGCAGGCCACCTGAACAAACAGCCTCCAGGTGCAGCCTGCGAACATTCTGCTCCTGCCTTGTAAAAACTTAACTGCCTCCTGCTGGCTGGTAAAAGCCACTTGCTCTTATTAGAATGCGGAGAAGCTGTGGTTTCAAGAGCACAAATCAGTCTCATTCTCCTTCCCTCCTGTTCCTCCCTCCTCCTCCTCCTCTTCCCACTTCTTCCCTTCTCTGTCCTCTTATTCATTCTCTTCCCATCTTCTTCTGCTCCTCTTCCTCCTCTCCGTCCTCCCCACCTCTCTCCTGCTCCTTTCATTCCCGGCATCTCTCCTCTTCCTCTACCTCTTGCCCCAGGAGGCTACTCTCTTCTCGCTCTTGTCCTCCAGATGGAGGGGCCACCTCTGCGTCACTGTCTGCTCCATTCTTTACCCCCTGGGAGCTGAATCGCCTTCTCTGGTCTGGGCATCTCTCAACCCTTAATGCCCAGAGCCAGGCTGCCCCAGCACGAACCTCACATACCTGCAACCCCAGAGGCTGTTTGCCACCAGAGAGAGAGAATCCATGGGTTTCCCACGGGACCGAATCATAACGCTAATCAGATATTTAATCGGGTTCCCTCCGTGGGCTCCACTGCTCTCCTTTGTCTACTTATGGAATTCGCCTAAATCATTTCTTCACCTATTTTCAGAAGTGGCGAGATCAGGAATAAGTTGGGGGTACGGGTGTGTACGATGGACGTTAGTTTTGGGGAGATACATGTTAAAGCGCTTGGCTGCATTTGAGGCTCAGCAGAGCAAAGCTGCTCAGGGCCCAGCTTTGACCCGACCCGCATTTGACTCTTGGCTGGGACCCATTGTTGCACCGCCTTGGCTGTCCCCGGAGAGACCGTCTCATGGGTCAGGGCAGGCACTGCCCTTCTGTGGCCAGAAGACTGCGACCCTCTAGCAGGGGGATTGTGGATGAAGGGGTTTGGTGTGGACGCGGGGAGTGTGTCGAGACGTGGGATAACTCCACTGTTTGTCTTCCCACGTGGAGGCCGGTCGTGTCTGCTGAGATTTGTTGAAACGCACTTCAGGAGTCAGCTCGCTGTCTGACCCTGTTAGAAGTTGACGTCCCTTTCTCTCCTGGGCCCCTTTCACCTTTGTAACTGGGTGTGGGTCCCTGACCTTTCTGCAAGAAGGGTTACTTTCCATTTTTCCAGCATCTTACAGTTTTTGGTGATCTTGGCCGTGAAGTCTCCCCACCCAGGACAGCAGGGCCCTGGGCCCCAAAACCCTGGGGAGGCAGCAGCAGTGGTTGGCTTAGAAATCTACCGGGCAGGGGTTTGAAATCTGGCAGCAGGGCCTGGCCTGGGACGCACACAAGGCCGGACGGGAGGCCCTGCCAAAGCCAGGCCTGCACTGTCCCGATGCCAGGGCAGGCCTGGGGAGTGGCGGGTGACGGCGTGGGCCCGGGCGAGTGCAGGCCTGTGAAGCCGGGTAACGCAGGCTCCAGGGACCTTGGCACCTGTAGGACCTTGACCCTGCAGCCTTGGTCAAGGGAGAGCGCTCTCCGTGCCCACATTGATCTCTCTGTAAATGGGGTTAATACCGTCTCCTCCGTGAGGGTGAGTGTGAAGCCTGCACGGCGGAAAGCCTGCACGGTTCTAGAGCACGGCTGCAGCGGGTGCCTAATCAACACTGTCCCCAGGAGGCAGAGAGGAGAAAGCAGCAGGAAGCAGTGAATAGCATCAGCAGAATGAACCTGGCAGAAAGACCACCAGAATAGACGCAAGAATGGCCCCTCAGTCCCTCTAAAACACCCGTTTGTGTGAGGGATCCATCGCTGAAGACAGCTTTCCTCTAACGCAGCCGGGGCGCAGGGAGAACCATGTCTGAAAGCAGTTGCGGTGATGCCCAGGGCGGCAGGAGAAGGTAAACAGACTGACTTGTAAATGATCTCGGGGCCCTTGTAGGAGGGCGTCCAACCAGCCCCGAACACGGGGTGTGTGCCACTGAGCTCCTGCTTACTTTCTCTAAGAGCGTTTCTCTTCCTTTGGAACCAGGAGCTGAGGGTTAAGAATGATGGGTCTCTTTAAACATTTTTCTTTCTCTGGATGGAACATTCCTTCCCATCTCAATTTGTAGCCCCTGCCACCACCTCCCAGAAGCGACTGGCTCTCTTGGAATTTCTCATGGCAATTCCAGCTATCCCGGCTGTCACTTCAAGCACCGCTATTTTCACTACAGGGGTTAGAACCCCCTGGGGTCCGCTTTCCCTCTGAGTGCGCTACGCCCCTGGGTGCTATGACACAGTGGCCCTGTGCTGTGAGCCAGGGTCAGGCCTGCAGGACGGTGTCGGGGGAGCCCTGTGCCTGCTCCCAGCAGCCGGCTTTCCTCCCTCCCAGCCCGTCCAAGAAGGTGGCTGTGCAGCTCTGGAGCAGCGTGGCTAGGAGAGGCTCGCACCTGTGCACACACGCCTGACCCACTGCTAAGATCGCCCTGTGCTCCCTCCTTCTCTCTCAGGCCTGGGGGAGGCTTTGCCCAACTCATTTCCATCAATAAGCCTTAATTTTAAGTCCATCCTTATATTTTCAGACAAAGTCCTCTACCGATTAATCCCCGTGGCTCAGAGAGGCCGAGTTCTCGCTGAAGGGCTGTCTGTGCGGTGAGGACAGGGTGTGTGGGTGTGGCCGAGCGTATCAGTGACCTCCCTGCTCTTCCCTTCCAACACGTTCTCATTTTTATCTCCTAGAATGAGGGTAGATGAGGGCGTGGCCGACTCACACACACCCCCCTCAACACGTCTTCTCTTTAAAATTTCCAGCACAGCACTGGTAGTTTTAAAAGACACACGGAGCTGCGCTGTCACCGAACGACGCGAAGGGCCATTTGTGCCTGGTGGCGGCTCAGCACGTGCTGTCTGGGAGGCTGCACCCCAGTGTCCCCGAGGACAGCCAGTGCTCAACCCTCAGTGCTGCCCGCGGCCCGGGGAGATTCCCAGCTGCGCAGGAACCGCGTGCGCTCCTAGCCGAAAGCGTTTTCTCTTGACAAGTGAAAGGCAGTGAAGGAAAGTTTGGCCACGGTCCAGGCTCCTGATGCTAATTTGGGAATTGGGACCTGTGAGGACGTGGCAAAGTTGAACAGCGTTTGTCCCCGGCCCATTCCTGTTTCTTATTCCCAACCCTGCCCCACTTCAGCCTGTGTCTTACTAAGAAATGAGAGTGTCTTGGAGGAGAATGTCTCTCTCACACTTCTATCTCTTGCCATCTGTCAACGTTCCATCATAAAAACACGGCGGTACAAAGCAGCAACCTCTAGAAGATGCTCTTGGGCGGCACACAGGAGTCCTGAACTCCTGCACCGCAGCACTGCTGTGGGCGCTGGCGGAGGCAACAGCACTTCAGGACAGGGACACGCAGGCCCAGGCTCATGGCTCCAGGGTCCCATGTGGCCACGTGATGGGTGGGTGGTGCCATGGGCTGGGAGGTCCAGCGGCTCCAGTGTTGGGCAGGACCCAGCAGCAGCACCGTGGACCCCTTCACCAGAACCTTGAATGGCAGTGAGATGGGGAGGGATAGCCCAAGAGGGGACATTCCTGGAGATGGAGAGAGCAGGGGTGACAAGTATCAGAGCCAGGCCAAGCCTGCCCTTTGACCTCTCCCGTTTGTCCTCCTGAGATGGTTTATCTTGAACAGCAGACGAATACCGTAAGGGTGAAGCCATCTCTCGCCCAGCCTCCGGTCACTGCGAGCACCATCACCCCCACCTGGGGAGGCTCGTGCGGAGTCAGGGGCACTGGGCGTCCCCTATCCCCTCCCAGGACAGCGGGAGTGAGTGGGCATCAGGGTCCTCACAGCCACTCAAAGGGGAAGCCAGCGAGAGACGCTGAGAGGCGCCGACTGGAGTCGCTTGTCAAAGATGTTCGCTGGGACGCCAGTGCTGGGTGGCTGCCCTTGCGGAAGAGACAACATGGAAAGAAGCAGAGCCCTGCTGTGACGGTTGGTTTATGGCGCAACCCAGCCAGGCCATGGGATGTGCAGACAGCTGGTTAGACATTATTTCCGGGCGTGTCTGGGAGGGTGTTTTCAGAGAACGTCAGCGTTGGAACTGGCGGGCAGAGGAAAGCAGGTGGCCTTCCCCAGCGCGCAGGCATCGCCGGTCCCGCCGAGGGCCTGAGCAGAATGAAAACGTGGAGGAAGACGAGGTTGCTCTCTGCCTGCCCAATCCAGCAGGGACATCGATCTTCTCCTGACCTTGGTGCTGCTGGTTCTCAGACCTTCGGCCTCGGCCTGGAGTCTGCACCGTTACTCCCTGGCTCTCCGGACTTCGGACTGATCACATCTTCCCCTGGCATAGGCAGATCACGGGACGTCTCAGCCTCCATAGTCCGAATCTCCACAATGAGATTTGTTGTAAGGTATCGGCTTACAGAGACTCTCCACAGTCTGCTGTCTGTCAGCTGGGGACCAGGGAAGGGACATATACCTGTCTCTCTGGCTCTGTGTCCCCGAAGAGCCTGCCTAGCACACTGTTTCTGCCTCCCGCCCGCCGTGAGCGAGGTCCCCTGCGAGGCTGCGCTGGGCCTGGAAAGCTGCCTGTCCCACTGCGAGTGCATATCTATTTCTCGCCCACCTTCCCCCACTGCGCTGCTGCCCTCTTTAGCGCCTCACACAATCTAACATTGGGCATTTTATTATTTATCTCGTGTCTTGTCACCCCATTAGAATGCACACTGCACATCTGGTTGGTTCCCCGCCATATCTCCAATGCCTAGAACAGTGCCCAGTAGCTGCTCAGATGGCTGTTGCGCAAACACGACCCACTAAGTTAAAGCCCCTTTCTCTGTGCAGAAGGCTGGCGGTGTGGGCTTGGGATGACCTTGGGAGCTTGTGCAGTCCCCACCTCTGTTCTCGGGGGACCACGACTGAATGATTCCCAGTGATGCAGACTGAACAGACCTCTTTGCAAAAATCAAGATACACAAGGAATACATCTTGTTCCATTTGTCTACATCTCGATTTCATTTCTGTTTCACCTTTTCTTTTAACTGAGGTAGGGGCTGACATCACACCAAGGAGCCAGCGGTGGACAGCATCTGGTCTGAAGCCCCTGCTCACATAGATACCTCTTAGAATGTCAGCGTCTCATCTGGGCCTTTGTCCTTGATCCATGTGGGTAGCCATGGTGAGGTCCTCTGCTTCCCACTACATGCCCCGAGTTCTGGTGGCTCTGCTACTTGTGGGGCACTCGGGGACGAGAGCAAAGTCGTGACTTGGTGCCGTGCTGGGGCTCAGGTATCTCCAAGAACCGGACAGAGCCCGACGCTAGGCCACCTTCACTGCGAGGGCTCTGCTGGGGAAGCAGGGCCTTCCCAAACCTGCCAGGGTCTGATAATCTCATGACTTCTCTTTTATCACTCTGTAAAAACAAAGCGTTTTCTCTACTTGGTAGCAGAAGTTGGAATCAGAGAGATTCGAAGCATGAGAAGGATTCCACGTGCTTTCGTTGGCCTTGAAGATGGAGGACCAGGTGCAGTGACCAGAGAAGAGCCCCCAGGAGCCGAGAGAGACCCCTGCCAGCAAAGAAACAGGGACTGTGGATTTTGCTAACGCTCCGAGTGGGCCTGGAAGCATACCCTTTCCCAGATCCCCGGAATCTGAGTCCCCAGCCCGGCCGACACCTTGATTTCAGCTTTGCGAGACCATAGTAGAGAATCCAATCGAACCATCTGACCTACAGACTGTGAGCTAATAGACGGACGTTGTTTCAGGCCACTAGGTTTATGGTAATTTGTGACTCAGCAACAGAAAATGAGTACGGGGCGAAAGTCTAAGTGCCCGCCACCGAGAACCCACTTAGTTGATTCCATGTAATCTCCTCTCCCGTTTGGCCCCTAAGTGTTTGTATGCACAGTGTGGCAGGAATGGCCCTCGCTAAGTACTCCGCGTGCTTTCTACACGTCCCCACCTTTCTTGCCGCTAGGTGGAGGCCACGTGGCTAATTTTGGCTAAGGGATGTGAGAGAAAGTGACATGTGCCACTTCTGAGCCAAGGCAATAAAAGCCAGGTACTTCCTCTACCCCGTTGTTCCCTCACTAGAGGTCACACATTCCAGATTGTGCAGTTGAAAGGCCAGAGTCCCCTTCTGGGCCTGAAGGCCCTGTGGGGCCAAGTGTCCTGCAGTGTGCTCTGCCCATGTGCCGGTTCATCACTGTCTTCACCCAACTAGTACAGACATCTTCGCCTGAGAACACTGCTGCCAAAGCCTGCAAAACAGACAAAGTAGAGACTTCTTCATTTTGGAGGTTCCTTTAAATAGCCATTTCCCTGGTAAAGTTTTCTTTATAGCTAATCAGAAATTGACATAGAAGGGGAAGGTGTTTGGAGGAAAGCGTTTGCAAACATCTCCAATAGAGCATGAGTGAAGATAAAGCCATCGCTAAAATAATCATCAGGGAAATCGTAGTTTTATAAAATGTTATCGACAGATGTTTCCTATAACCCTGAATGCATTCTGAAGAGTCAGGCCCACTTCCAAACTGACAGCGTTTCTGGCCCATCGCCAATGTTTGCAGTCCCCCCTGCCACCAGGTCTCCCGCGCCCGTGCTCACCGTTCCCAGGGTAAGATGTGCAGCTTCTGTTCCTTGGCCATCTCCGTCCTTGCTCCTCGCCCACGGCTCTCTGAGCACCAGTCGCCTTCTTAGGAGATCGGTTCACTCCCCTGCTTGAAAGTCTTGGAAGAAGTCCGTACTCCCTCCCACAACACACCAGAATTTGTGTGTGACACTGCCGTGCCCACCTCTCCACCGCCCTGCAGGCCACAGCTCTTTCTCACGCGTCCTAGACCCACATTGGCCTCTGTCTGTTCTTTCATAAGCCACAAATGTACACATCGTCCCCGCTCGGAATCCTCGGGCCTCAATCTTCACGTGACTGGTTCAACCCAACTCCTCTTTTAGATACTTTAACCAGTACAACTCCTTGGTTTAAATGGTGCCACTTCTGAGAGATTTCCCGTCAATATCTTGTCTCTCCTCCCGCCCTGTCCCACACTCTCTATCTCTCTATTTTAGCCCGTAATATAGTTCTTTCTAGCAACTTGGATGATTTACAATTGATTCATTTGTCTTCATGGTTTGCTCTTCCTTCATTAGGATGAAAACCTCGTTAGAGTTTCAGAGCTATGAAGGAGCTGAGATTTTACCCCACCTGCAAGCCGACTAGCCAGCCCACCGCAGTTTCATGAATGCTGGAAGAAGACACAAGACTTCCGGATCAGAGACAAAGGACTTTGTTATTCACAGCACAGAGAGCAGCATGAGCTTCGTGCTTTTACATTGGTTTCTCCTTGACCTCCGAGTCCCAGAGGCACAGCAGAGATGCCCAGATGGATGCCACATAAGCAGTGGGTTGGCATCATAGATGAGGAAACCTGTGCTTAGAAAAGTCCAGTCCTTTATAATGGGATGCAAGCAAACCTGCCTGGCTTTGCCCAGGAGGGAGACATCTTACTACATTGGATAGTAAACAAACCTTTCCCCTTCTATAGAGGAAGACACTATGCCTATCCTCCAGGCTATTGGCTATACAGGCAAACAGTGCCTATTCTGGCAAGAAGTAAAGAAACAGGAGAGAACTGTTTCCCCGCAGAGGGCAGGATCATAAACATTCTTTCACTGCTCTGTGTACAGGATTCAGCACAGTGCTTACCCCCCAAACCAGTCAACATTTTCAGTTGCAAAACACAGAAACTAAACCACTTTTTCTAAAGAGTAAAATGGAATGAAATTTTTTTTATTTGTGTTTTGAGGAGATAACATATTTACAGAATTCAAAACAAATTTACATGTGCATATATAAGTATATGCACACACACACATATATACAGATGTTCCTCAACATATCATGGGGTTATGTCCCAATAAACCCATCATAAGTAGAAAACATCTTAAGTTGAAAATGCATTTAATACATCTAGCCTACTGAACATCATGGCTTAGCCTAGCCTGCCTTAAACGTGTGCAGAACACTTACATTTTCCAACCACAGTTGAGTAAAACCATCTAATGTGAAGCCTATTTTATAATAAAGTGTTGAATATCTCATGTAATTTATTGAATACTATATATTATATAGAAATTGCAATGGTTTTGCACCATTGTAAAGTTAAAAAATCATTTAAATAGAACCATTGTAAGTTGGGGACCACCTATACATGAAAACTCTCCCCTCTCCTTCTACCTACCCCCACCTGTCCAGATGCCCCCCCAACTCTGCACTATACCAGGCAATCACTGTTATTAGCTACTTAATGTTTGTTTCTCAAGTTTCTGTATGTTCATCCAAAATATATACAAATATATTTTTATTTTCCCCTTTTTGTACAAAATGTAGCTTACTATGCACCTTCTTTGCATTTTGTTTTTCTCACTTGATATATCTTAGAGCATGTCTCTTTTTTATTACTTTTCATGTGAGTGGATGATTCTACTGTGTGAATATACCGGTTTACTTAACCATTTCTCTATTGATGAACAACTGGAGGTTTCCAGTCTTTTGCTACCGTAGGAGGTTGTCGTGAACAGCAAAAGCGAGATACATGCAGGCTATGTTCTCGGAAGTGAAGTTGCTGGGTTAAAGGCCACTGTCATCTTGGTAACTGTTTTCCAGTTGCCCCCGTGGGAGTCATGCTCAAATACGAGCTGCCCTGTGTCCTCTCCAGCCTGCCGGGTCCAGTTGGGTTCTGACAGCTCATAAGCAAAATCTTCCTCAAACTTTTAGGTCCGATTTGAATAAAAACTTGCCTTTTTCATCTAGGGCCTAGTATTGCTCATAGGAACAACTCATATTTCTGAACCTTCCTTTAAAAGAAAATCCTAGTATGTGGTTTTAAAGTGTTTATTTCCTAACATGTTACAATCACAAAATTTAGAATAGGAGAACAATACCTTGTATAAAATATTTTTATAAAAACTGGCAAAAATGGAGAACATCCTCTGAATTAGGGGAACACCAAATATTCATTTCTCTATTTCTTAGATGAGGAATGAAAGGCATCAGGACAGAGGATGTTCTCCTGGCCTCCGAGGGCTTGGGCAGAGCCCTGCTCCTGGCTAGAAGGCCATATGAAGTATCTGTCTAAGGCCCGGGCTTCAGTTTAGGGAAAGGAGTGGTTAGAACTAACTATCCTTGGTAGTATCGTACCGCTGTCCACTTCTGGGTTATTCCATCTCAGCGCTACATCAGTGAGGGAAACAGGACCAGAACAGGAGTCTCTGGACACTGATTTCCAGCCATCATCTGCGAAGGCAACTCTGCAGCTTGCAGTTGCCTGGCTTACACACTGCACAAAGCACCCCACCTAGAAGATGACTGAGAACAGAAATCTCACTCAGGGTCAGCTCTCCAGGCCCTTCTCCCCAGCTTGGGACTGCGTCCACCAGCAGAGTTGGGGCCTTTTTCTAATCAGCCCCCCCAGAGAGGACTCCTTTTTTTAGAAGCCCTAAGTTACCATACGGGTTAGCAATGTTGCTACGGGGAAGGCGTCTTCTTCATTGCTTTCCTCCACCCTGGAGTTCTGTGTTGCAGTGTGTCCGGGCTTGGCTGCACTAAAGAGTGAGATAAGGGATTGCTTAAACCTAAAATAGACGTGATGGCAGAGTTATCTCTGGAAGGTGCTTGTGTATTGCAGTAGAAAATCATAATTTGAATAGCAGCTTTAAAAAAATCCAAAGTTAAGACAGACACTGAATAAGAAGGGAGGAAGAGAAGCCACAGAGGGAAGAACTGGGGAGGGAGGGTGAGTGGCTACGAAGAATGGTGTCATCTCTGCTGTCTTTGAACACTCAGGACCTGGGGCCCCTGCTGAAGAGATCATCAGGCTCAAGACCAAAGCTGACAGTTCTCTAGCTCCTGCACCCCATCCGTCATGGGGACTTGTCAAGTGTTGGTCCCAAGTACCCCTCAAACCTGCCCACGTCTCCGCAGCACCATGGTCCCCGCCCGAGTTCAGACACCACCACTGTGTCCCTCCAGGATTATCTCATCAGCCTTCCGGACGACCTCCCTGCCTCCGACACACTGTCCACATCTCGGCCTGGGCGTCTTTCCAAAATGCAGTTTGGATTGTGCCACTCTCTTCTTTAAAACTTCTCAGGGATTTCCTATTTCTCTCAGGATGAAACACTAAGTTAAATGGCTTCCTCAGCCTTTCTCCTCTGGCGAGTGCCCCCTCATTGTTACTTTCTCTCCCCCCATTCTCTGTTTCTGCTGTAGCAGCAGTGCTTCCTCATGCAAGAATCCCTTCTCAGCCATGCTCGGGAAGTTGACAAGTTTTTCGGAATCCCAAGAAAAATCAGCAGAGGAATCAGGAAGTCATCATCTTGACAATAAACATAACAATATTATGGTTCGAAGGAATCCAGTGCTATCAAGTTGAAATCAGGAGCAGGAAACACTAATGCACAAAGTCAGGGTTGACATTTTTGGGACCCTGGCAGGAGCAAGTAGGGGAGAAGTGATAGCAATCTAACCATTCAGTCTTGCTTCTATCTGTGGTTGTGTGAAAAGTCTTTGGTTGTGGCCTTGTCTTCTAATTCTGATTAATTCTTGCAAATAAAAAAATTAATAGCTTTATATGCATAGTGTATCTGATACAAATCTTACAAGTTGTGTTCCAAGAAATAGCCAGTTGAGGGTTTGCGCAACACGCAGGAACTATAGATGACCCTGACGTGCCTGTCCCCTCTTCATATCTGAGATTCGATGTGTGTTTCTCCAGGAAATCACCCTTGACCTTTAAATCTGGGGTAGGTGCCACTCCCATGTGCTCTGTTGGGACCACTCTGCAGCATTTGTGACACTGTGTGGAGGATTGTTACATTGGTGGCTCCCAAGGGATCCATGTCTCCTGGTTTCCATGACCTCGTGTGGTCCCCTCCCACAAGGACTGTGGACTTGATTGTGTGACTTGCTTTGCCTACTGAGATATTAGTCGGCATGTTACAAACAAATATGGATAGGGGCTTGCATGCTGGGACTTGCTCTCATGCAACACTCCTCCTCGAAATCCAGCCACCACACTCTCAAGAAGCCAGGGCTTAGCCACCATATGATGAGAGAACCTGGAGCATGAGAAGCCATCTCGGACCTTCCAGCCCCTGCCAGGCTCCCAGCTGAGTGCAGTCTTTACCGTGTGTGAGGCAGAAGAGCCTCCAGCTGAGCCCAGCCTACCCACAGAATGGTGAGAAATAAAAATCATTGTTTTTTCAAGCCACTGAGTTTTAGGATGGTTTTTAATACAGCAACAGATAACCAAAACACACTATTTTATAATTACCTGTTACTTCTCTCTTCCAATAAACTATATGTTCTAGGAAGACAATTTCAGGATCTGCTTATTTTAGGTAGGAGTGCAATACATACTTTTTGAACTACTTCTCAAGTGTCCTAAGGTTATGTCAGATTTAACAGCATTGCCAACTCGAGATTAGCTTGCATTATGCAGGGGGTGGTAAACCATTTTGATTCCACTGATATAGAAGTCACTATGGAAAGGAAAGGGGCAGTGACTTTCTGTATCTCTTGTAATTAAGATACCACAACCTAAAATAATTGCTACTTCCTTGAGCCTTCTTGCTGTTCCTTGGAAGCCGGTTTAAGTTAAGCCCCAACTGCTAACTTTTCTTAGAAGAGTTTTGGAAAACACCTTCACTTCCAAACTTCCAGAAAATCTAGGGGGAAGGGAGTGCAGGGTGATGAAAAGAAAAAGAAAGCAGTTGGGACTTAACCCACACTGCAAATTTTTAATCAAGTCTTCCCTCCTACTTAGCATCCCAGCATGAGGCCATCACTGCGTCTTCTGAACTCCTCCAGGGTTTTTACCTCCAGCATCTGGCAATTAATCACTCACTACCCCCTGCTATCTCTTCTCTTGTCTTCTTTGCATTTGGTCCTGCCATTTAATTTTTCACAGATCTATGTCTGGCCTCTTTATGCAGTTCCCACAGAGCCCCGCACATTGTAAGCGTGTAACAAATAGCTCCCATACAATGGTTTTGCTGCAAGCAACCCTCACAGAAGGTGAACAGGGAAGACTTTGAATGGTCCCAAGTAGAATGGCGGACCGTGAAGGGCTGGGCACACACTGCCGCAGCCTCCGGGTTGCAGCCCTCCTGCGGGAGGCTGGGCGTTTGCCGGACAGCCTCACCTCTCGCCTTGACTTCTCTCCCCTCCCAGCCGGCTGGGGTGGTCTCACCCTGCCTCAGTTGTTCCCTAGTTGTGGCTTTGTCTTTGGAGGTACCCAGCCCCAAACCTGAGACTGTTTTAGCCTTTAGGATGAGGGATGGAGGATGTACAAATCTCTCTCTCTTATCTGTGAATCTACAAATAATTTTCTCTCTCTTCACTGAAGTCACCAAAAGAAGAAACCTTAGCTTGAAGGCTTCCAGTCAAACACAGGAGTCCCTCCTGCCAGTGAGAGGTTCCAATCAGTGCAATAGAGTCCTGAAGTCGCACGGGGTGAGGGTGGGGGGGTCTCTCTCTAAGGAGGCCTTTAAAGAAAAGATAACTTCTCTGCTCTCCGGCATAATTTCTGTGTGGGTCCAACTTCTGTATTCCTTTCTGTTTCATAATGCCACGTGTCTTAGAAATAAACTCAGACCCATATTACTCAGAGGAGCTACAGTAAAAACAACCTCTTTCTTGGATCTCTTATTCAGTATATAATCTGTCTTTAAAAATGAATAAAACATGTATGATTCTAAAGGAGACTTGAAAAGCGTACCTGGCTTGGTTAACCTACCTTGCCTTTCAAAGTCCTTCTCACTCTAACGGTGTCTCCTAGAAGCTGGGGAGGTCTCCGGGCCTGTTGCTAACAGGGGCTGCCCGGCCCTTTGCCCCAGCACCTGGAAGTCCCAATGCTCCGAGCCTGTTTTTCCCTGTGGCAAATCGAATGCTGATAATTCTACCATGGCCCCCAAGATTTCCATCGCTGGTGTCCCCTCCCCTGAGCATAGGTGGCACCTGTGAATGTGCTGGGAGAGCCACTGTCTGGAAGAAGTTGCATCATACGGCAAAGTGGCAGGTACTTCAGTCACACCCTATGTGACTCCTTCACAGCAGACTGGAGAGAGGTTTGAAGGGAGAGCGATTTTCCTGCTGGCTTTAGAGAATTGAGCATCCAAACTGAGGTGGGACCACATGGCTAGGGCTTGAGGGAGGCCTCTAGAAGCGACCTCTGCCGACAGCCAGCAAGTATGTGGGGCCCCCAGTCCTACCACTGCAAGGACTGAGTTCTGCCAACAGCCGGCAAGCCTGGGAGAGGGCCCTGAGCCTCAGATGCGGTCACAGCCTCGCAGACACCTCGACTTCAGCCTGGGAAGCCCTAGCAGAGGACCCAGCTAAGCCACGTCTGGACTCCCGACCACAGAACCTGTGAGATAATAAACACGTGTTTTTTCAAGCCACTGTGTGTGTAACTTGTGACGTCGCAACGGAGAATGAGGATAACCCCTCCTCCCCTGCACCTCGGATCTCAGCCTGCTGGAAGGAGGAGAGCATAACTGGGCGGTGTGTTTTCATAATAGACCTGCTTTTGACCTGGGGGACGCCATCGAACTTCTCCCTTTGTGCCGTCACCCCTCCCAAACCCCGAGCATGTGGGCACTGCCGTATGCCAGGAGCTCTCACGTTTGGGGTCCCAGTGAGCCCTGACAGCCACCCTGCCTAGGCACGGTTCGCTGACACTCCTCACTGCCCCTGGGGGTGCACCCCTTGCCCAAGGCCTTTCCATCCTGGCAGGAGGCACCACGGAGACTGGAACTCAGGGTTTCTAGCCTCCAGATTCCATGTTCTTTCCACTCTGCACACTGTGGAACTCCAGAGGCTTCCCAAGGGCTTGCGGTGGGAGGTTAGAAAGAGGGGTCACTGTGTTTGCAACGCCCCTTGGGCCACTTCCTCATCCCACGTGCAGGAGAGAATCACTGGCAATATTTGAGCTTGAACGTGGAACCCTGTGCTCCGTGGTGCAGCCCCTACCTGCCTCGCCAGCCTTGAGCCACAATAGGACAGGCCCCACCCCAGCCTCCGGGCACACCCGGGCCTGGGTCTCTGTCTTCCACACAGGCAACATGAAGGGCCCGCCCAGGATTTACAGGCCAGGAGAGTCTGACTCAGCTACAGGGCATGCTGCCTCCTCTGGGAGGGGTTTTTCCTGATGTCCCTCCTCCTCCTCACCTCCCATGTCCAATTCTCATGAAACGCTCTTAGTTTTACCTCCTAGATGTCGTGTGATTTTTCTGCCTTGTCTTCACGCTACTCCCCTCTTCGTTCCATTTCTCCTTGTCTCTGGACCATTGCTGAAGGCTCTCAGCTGGTTTATTTGCTTCTAGACTCTTCTGGTCCCAACCTTTTCTTTATTGAGGCACCAAATGCAAATATAATCATGTTCTCTTCTTGTCCAGATTCCTTTACAATAAATCCCAATGCCCACAGGATAAAGCCTAAATTCCCCAACCTGGCACACAAGGCCCTGTAAGATCTGGAAGTTACCGTGATCGTTTGTTTATCTTCTTCTCCTAATAAATTGTGAATTCCTCCAGGCTGAGGACTGTGCCTCTATCTTCTGTATTCAGGGCACATTATGGAAAAGATTCACTTGTTTAGCAATCCGTGGCAATGTTGCTTGGGACACAAGCAACCATGCAAAGACATCCCCTGAAAGAATTCTTTTTTGAATTTTTCAAGTGTTTTATTTCGAGAAAGGTACCAGTTGAAATTTTACTTTTCATAAAGCTTATATATAAAAAACAAGTTTTCTTAAAATAAGATACATAAAAACCAAGATTTTTGAAACAAGTTTGCCTGTAGTTGTCACAGTCGTGCCAGGGAAGCCCTGTGGTGTTGCGAGGTCTTCCGCCTTCTGTAGAGATGTCTGGAAAATCCCTAGTGGGATCTTTGCGAGAGAAGTCACACAAGTCAGGGTGGAGTCCGGTCCTCCTTCCTCACCAGCCACGTGGCACCGCACAGGGCCCCGGGGAGGGGCGTCCACAGGAGGCAGCACTCCCTCTTCCGGGTAGCCTTGGTGGCTGTCAACCTTCCAAGGAGGATGACTCTGGAGGGTCACAGTAGCGCTGCGCCATGTTCCTAGAATAGGGTAGCAAAAGTCCCTGTTTGTGCACTCTGCCGAGATGACGGTCTCTGCTGGCACAGGACAGAATGTTCCGGCACAGGATATCTATGTTACAGTGCCAGTTGTGAAGGGAGGGCATGTCTTCTGTGGGAGCAGCTTGGTCCTCGATACCAGGTCACAGGCCTCCACGACTGCAGTCTCATTTAGCCTGAGCTTCCACACTTCGGGTTCCTTGCCAGGGATCGGTCTAAGGATTTTTCTCGTGAGCTGACCGAGAAAGTCCAAGGTAGACTGAGGCCGGACAAGCTACCCAGGGACGAGAGCCAAGCTGGTCTGCAGTGCAGGCTGCCCCGCCGAGGGGACACCAGTTGTCGCTGCCACGTACGTGCCCGGGAGGCGGTCAGCGTGATGACTGGGCCTTTCGGAGGCCAGCGACTTGACGCTGGTGTTTCGTAAGGCTGGTCACGGGCACTTTTCCCGCAAGGATTCCTCTCCGTGCCGCTGCAGCCCGAGCAAACAGCAAAGCCACGGCCACTGCCGGGATTCCCATGGGAAAGTATCCCCCGTCCCCTAGTGTTCTTTCAGTCCCCTGCGCCCTGTGGCTTTGCCCGTGCTTTACAAACACTGAGCTCACAGCTCGCCAGAACCCCACCGTGGGTGTCTGTGGAACCTGTCGCCGCCTGAGCTGTGGGCCTTGGCATACACGTGAGTCCTCCGTCAGCGGGCTGCCTGCTGGGCACACGCAGGGTGCTTCCGGCCGGATTGGGCTGACTGGCAAACTTCTTCCCAGCGACGGCCACCAACTTGTCTTGGTTTGTGGGGGACTTTCCTGGTGTCGGTCGCATCCAGGGAAGCCCCTCAGTCCTGGGGAAAAGGGGCCGATTGCTCACATCCTCTCCACCCCGGCAGAGGTGGGCCTCTTCCCTCTCCCCTCGCACCTGCCCAAGCGGTTGAGCTAGTCCTGAGATGACGATTCACCTTGCAGACACAGTGGCCTAAGGCACCTATGGCATGTCCCTCTTTATTGGCTGCTAGAAAGTTCAGAGCCCAATTCGTACCTTTCCCTGACAATAATATATAGGAGTTATTAGGTGCACTTGGTGTGTTCACCTTTCTCTTAACCAATCCTTGCCGTAGCTTCTATTCGTCTTACTTTAATACTTACCATGAAACCTACCTTCTCTGGCTTTGCTATATGCGACTTTGTAACCATTTTAAATCCTTTTTGAAAGACTTCCAAATTGTTAGGCATCTCCTTTGCTATAGACCCTTCTTTGAATGTCCCTGGGCTTGGCCAGGAGGGACAGTTGTAATAAAAACGACCCGATTTGGCACACGAGAAGAATCATTTGTTCTTAGAGTTTGTTGATATGTACAAAGGCATTTTTTAAAAAAAAATGCTTGAACTGTGCTTATTAAATTTTTCCCAAATTCTGAACTTGCTAAACATTTTGTTCTGTCATAGTATAAATGTGGATGGCAGTCCAGTTGCTACTCCAAATTATCACTATTGGGTTTTTTAATGTACCGACTTCAATAGCTTTCCATGCATAGGAAATTCTAAGCATAGAACCAGGTGTTTGGGAGGCTTGGGTTGGGCCCAAAACACTAGCTACAGCCAGGCTCAGCACAGACAAGACTTAGCTTGAAGGGCAGCTACTGTACAGCCGGCTTTGATGAGGTGTGAGGAACGTGAATGCCACAGGCCACGTATGACTTAGACCGCAGGCGCCTGAACTTTACCTTCTCCGTGTTTATTTACAATTCTTTGCCCTGGGCTGTTTTGATTTTCATTCTGAGAGGTACTCCTGGACTAATGAACTTCTTCCTTTGGCACTGGTCCAAAGGATCCAGGCACCATCCCACAAAAGAATGTGGACATTTCTCGTTTAGTAGGATTTGGCCACGGGACCGAATCCTGGGACCCGTGAATCTTGGAAGAATCACTTAGAATGTGCATCCGAGGTCTGTTTTGCTAAAATCATTCCCCTTTTCATTTATCTTTTCAGACATTCACTTCCTGCCTCATAACAAATTCAAATAAAAATTTCAAATTTAGGTCTGAAAAAAACGTGGGCTCTGGCCACAACGTATTGTTATCTGAATTGTCCAGATGGTCCACGGAAAAATCCAGCCTCTTTGATGGATTTCTCTTACTTCCCAGACAGATGATGATTCACTGGGAAAATGTTCCCTGTGGTTTTCAGAGCATTTTCAAGCAACGGCGTGCTGAAGAGGCCTCGGGGTCTGAAGACTACTTTCTAAATGAAACATAAACAAACATCATTGCTGGGCAAAGATTCCATTTTGAAATCTGAAACTTCAACCAGCTCCAGGTTTCCGCATGGCAAGGAACCTCAGCTGGCTTCACCAAAATCTGTTCCAGACCTTTGACTTTTATTCCAAACTGTAGTATGAAGACTTTGTCCTATTCAAAAATGTCCTTTTGTTCCCATGAAACACTGTGGTTTTTACAGAAAAACTTGGCGAAGGCATCAGATTTATGTCCAATTTGGGATAAATGTGCCAGATATGATACATTCAACATGATTTGTGGTTTCCTTTTCTTGAGAAGTCCCTGTGACGGCCCCTTGAAACCTCACCACGCCACTGTGCCGAACATCTGAGCCAAACTGACATCCCTGTTAGTTTTTGAGGCTGGACTCCCCAGGCGGTTTGGGTCTTGTCTGTAATACAATAGGGACACACGCCTACAACCCACGCCAATGCCCGGCTGCCTGAAAAATGACTCTAACCAAATTATGGGCTGCATTTTTTTCCAAGAGAGGCCCACGGGGCTCTGTGAATCTTCTCCAGGGAAGCTATATAGTGCCCGAGAAGTCATCTTAACTCTGAGAGGGAAAGACCAGGGAAGAGAGGCCCCATACGATTTGCCAAACTTCGGGGAAGGGGTGGCGGCCAGCAATGTTCTCCCATAGCCAAGGCTTCATAGACAACAGGACCTTTCTAGAAAGAATGGAAAATTAGATTGATTGAGGTGGAAGATGGTACTACACACAAACACACACACATATTCTTGGGAGGCTGAGTGAAGAGAGAGGGAATACAAGCATTTTCTATGGAAAATCTTGCGGATGCAGAGCAGTAACAAGAGGTCTGGAATAGCTGGGAAGGGGAGAATAATCTGTGACTCGAGAGGGGACCTACCTACTTTCAATAAAGTTTCATTTTCTTTTTTTCTTTTATTGATACATAATATTTTACACATATATTGGGTGCATGGGTGTTACTTTTAAGGCTAGATAGAGTCACTATCGCTCAGGATTTTTTGGCAGTTCTGTGTAAGGGTGATTTGAATGGCAACGTTTCATTACTTCCTAATACTATATCGGAAATCCTAGCCCCTCCCACAGTGCTTTCTAATTCAGCTCCAGGCTACGCGGTTGTGACAGTTCTCATCTCTGAGTGTCACGGTTTCCATCGTGGGGACAAGTAAACCAAGGTTCTGTGGATTTTGTCTTTCAGAGCAGGGAACTCTATTCCTTTAGGCTTTATACACTGTGCAATTTCGTCAGCATTTGTCCTGCTTGTCATGGAGTTTAATTTCCTTTTCTTTTCCTTCTTTCTCTTAGAAATGTGGGCCGAAAGCCAACCCTCGGGGAGGGCTGTTGGCAGATGAAATGCATCGAAAGGTGATGAGAACAAAAGGGCTTGGCCGCCAGCCAAGGATGGTAAAAGGATGAGAACTATTTTGCTGTGAACCTAAAAGTGCTCTGAAAAATAAATTCTACTTACCAGTCAGAAAAAAAGTTTAATAAATAAATAAATAAAAGGATGCGAATTTAACATACTGAAAGGTTAGTACTGTGTGAGGTTTTCTGATCTCTGAAGTTTGAATGCATTTGAAATGTAGGGACCAAGATCTAGGTGCCTTGGTCCTTTGTTTAGAGGGTCGTGACGCCGCATGGCCCAGAGAAATCCAAGGACAGTCTAGACCAAAGCGGCGACCGTGTTGCCGTGGGTACCGGCGAGTCCACGAACTCGGCAGCCGTTGCAGCTCCCCCGAAACCAGGCGCGGCCACCGCTGGAGGGCAGCGCACAGCCTCGGCCTGCGGAGTGTGGGCTCCGCCACTCGGGCCTCCTTGTCTTTGCTCCTGTTCCATAGAAACCCCAGAAAGAGATGTGGTGCCCTAGAGCAAAAGCCAGATTCCTTCTTTGCAACCCACTGTCCTATTTAAAACACAACCAGATGGGCAGAAGATCCAGCCCCGACCTAACATTGCAAAAACCCCATACAGCTGTGTGTCCCCGCTCCCAATTTCCAGTAAAAACCAGGTAAAAAAGCGGGCGTGGTGGCGTGCACCTACAGGCTTGGCTGTTCTCTCGGGAAGGCTGCTTGGGAGGAGGGTCTGAGGTCAGGAGTTCGAGGCCGCAGTGTGCTGTGATTGCGTCTGTGAGTAGCCACTGAACGTCAGCCTGGGCACTGCAGGGAGATCCGTCTCAAAACAAACACACACACACCAGGTAACAATAGAAAATTTTCCCCGATTCCTTTCAGGTTAATCAAGATTATAGAAAACATCTCTAAAGAAGGTAGCCAGATGCTCGTGCCTCTCCATGGATAGGTGTGCGCTCTATTCAGTGGTGTAGTTCAGTAGACTAATGTCCCCGACTGATGTCCCCACCCCCTCCCCAGGCTGCCTGAATCCCAAACAGCAGGAGAAGACCTAAAAGTTGGGAAAATGAGCAGCGCCGAGGCATTCATCTTGTGTTGGAATAGTACGTGCGGTGTGTGAGTTGAAAAACATGCAAAAATACATGTTAATTTGATATAGAATCCTAGGAATTTTTCCTAGAGAGATACCACGGTGATGATGGGTTTTCATTCCTCAGGACCACAGATTTGGTAACCCTGAATTCTCTGAAGCAGCTGTCTTCCAATCTTTTGGCTAACCTACACCCTAAATGAATTTTGACAAATTATGTTCCCCCTTATACATTTTTAAGTTGACATTTAAATTTTTTTGTCAACAATTAAAATAACTACGAAAGATAGCATTTCTAACATACTATAAATAGTGGTATTTTAAAATAAAATGGGTTCATCACTCTTTAAAATATATCTGACCAAACATATACACAAAAGTGATTTGAAATTCACTATCATCTCTTTAAAAAATACATAAATAATCTCTTTAGCTGTTGGAAATTTAATATCTTTAAATTATATTTTCATTCCTTTTCCACACAGAATTTTGTTCCAAGAAAATATATTTTTATGATTTAAAATGTTTATTGATTGCCCATCCTACTTCTTTGCCGCAGAAATATGTATAGATATGGACATTTAAAAATTATTAGTCCACATTTTGATAAAAAATACATTAAGATAAAAAGTAAAATTTTGTTGGAAATATATCTTTAATGAGATGGTTATGGGTGTCGTGGTGCCTTGATTAAAGGCTGTCTTGCTGATGCCAATACTTCTAATGACCTCTTTCTTTGGTATCCCAGTGTAGCAGATAGACTCTAAGATGGCCCCAGTTTTTCCCACCTCCTGGTGTCTGTGGGCTGTGCAGTCCCCTCCCCTGAATGTGGGTGGGACCTGTGACCTGGGTCTATAGAGCTAACAGAATACAGCAAGGGTGGGTACAAAAACACAGTTAGAATAAACAAGCCCGAGGGTTCAATAGATAAGTAGGATGACTATAGTCAACAACAATCTACTGTCTATTTCAAAATAGCCAGAAGGGACTAATTTGAATGGTCCCAGCATAAAGAAAATATAAATGTTTAAGGTGATGATATCCCAGTCACCCCGATTTGATCATTATACATTATATGAACGTATCAAAATATCTCATATACACAAAAATATGTACATCTATTATGTATCGATAAAAATAAATGAAGGGAAAAAAATAGAATATGTCAAGGTGATGGAATGTCACTTTTGTGATTATGTTACAGAAGATGGTAATTTCCCTCCTCCTAGCATGCGCGCGTGACTTTCTCCCTCGTTGGCTTTGAGGAAGTGAACCCGTGTGGCAGGAAGTCAGGGCAGCCAGCGGCCAACCAGCCACCAGCAGGGAGCTGGGACCCCCAGTCCAGCAACCTGCAAGGAACTGAATCCTGCCAAAACCACAAGTGCCCGGGGGTGGGTCCTTCCCCAGGCGAGCCTCGGATGGGACTCCAGCCCAGCAAACACCTTGAACACAGCCTCGTTAGAGGCCCTGATGCAGAGGACTTGGCCAAGCCTGGGCTGCATTCCTGACCCACAGAAACCACGAGACAACATGTACGCGTTGTGCCAAACTGCTGCGTTAGCCCACTTGACACACCAACACACTGGAGACTGGCACAGTGGTAGCAGCTGGGTTGGGGGAAAGGCCTGACCTCCTCTTACAGAGTGGGAGAAGGCTGTTTGTGAAAGGGAGGTGCACAGAGACCTGGCTTGATGTTTCTACCGTGAGCGTCCTCTTGCAAATGTCTTAGAAGGGAGTACATTCCCAGATTGAGAACCTAGGCACTGAGTCCTTTAAATCTGCAGTGCCCACATACCCCCTAGGAAGTTTCTTAATCCCCAGAGGTTGGTGTAGCCCAATTTGAAGATGGCCGCAAAGCTCGAGCCGTTATGAATTCTGCACTAAGAGATTCCTCTTCCCATGTTGGGGGAGGAGAGGCTGGACTCAGTGGCCAAAGGGGAGTACTCAACTGCCCCTGGGCCTGTGCCCCCGTCCTGTCTTGATTTGGGGGGGTGGTCTGCCTCTCCTCCACGTCATCTGGTCAAACTCCATGTCACCTGGACAGGGCCTTATCAAACACCTGTGGTGGACAAAACACTCACCCAGGAGCTGGGAAGGGGGCGTCAGTGACTGAGAAGGGAGCGAGCCGTAGGAGCCAGAGCACGAGAACCTGCTTTGTCCTGGGAAGCCTCCTGGGGAGCCACGCCCCAGCCGCCCTGCGCCCCCTCCTCGAACTCCTGAAGTGCAGGCTTCGCACTGCTGCGCGCTGCAGACCTGGGTCACGCACGGGCCTGCCTGGCTTGCTCAGGCGCCCACGTGGCGGTGCTGTCTTCCTCTGTGGAGCCCAGCCGAGCTCCTCAGGGGCAGGGATCATGTCTTAGACTGAAAAAAAAAAAACAAAAACAAAAAACAAACATAGTTATAAAATTAAATTTAGTCTAAATAACTTTTAGTAAGTATTTATACTCACTGTAGAAATTTTAGAAAATAAGGATGAGCTAAAAAAAAAAAAATCCAAAAAACAAAAAGAAAAAGAAAGAAGAAAAAAAATCTTCTGAAGTTCTTTTATGCAGATATAATCACTGTTAGTGTGGCTAAGAGACTGAAACAGTCACTTTTTTTATTTGAGATGGGGCCTTACACTTGCCCAGGCTGGAGTGCCGTGCACTGTAGCTCCCACTCCTGGGCTCACGCGATCCTCCTGCCTCAGCCTCCCAAAGTGCTGGGACTACAAACATGTGCCATGACACTCAGCTAATTTTTAAATTTTTTGTAGAGATGGGGTCTTGCTGTGTTGCCCAGGCTGGTCTCGAACTCCTGGCCTCAAGTTATTCTCCCACCTTGCCCCATCCAGCCTCCATTTTACACTGTTGTTCTCCCTTCCAGCATCTCACCCGGGCCTGGCACCCAGCAGGTGCCCGGTTGCCGTGTGACCGGCCTGTAACCCTGGTTCCTCCTCTGCAGCCCGCGTGGGGCGCACAGTGCACAGCAGCAGCAGGACAGTGGCAGCAGAGCTCGGCCCCGCTCCAGCCTTTGTCAAGGCCCTGCACACGCCTCCTGCCAGCCTTCCTGCCTCGTCCTTCTCACAGCCCCTGGGGAGGGGCCCACGGAAAACTCTCCTGTCCCCCCGCCCTTGCTGCTGTCCTTTCCAGGGGCCACTGAGACTGGAAATGAGCAGGTGCTTAGGGTTGGCCCAGACATGAGCACCTGGGCATGTTTAGTCACAGGGAAAATGTTTTGTTCAAATGGAACCTTCTGGCTGGAATGCCTTGGGACCTCTGGCGTGATACTGCAGGGTCATGGCGTATGGGCTGATTTCCTCTTCCCCACACCTTGGCCGCTTTGTCGCTAGTTTTGGTGCTGACCCCTCCCCCCACCCCGGCCGCCTCTCCCTCCCCGTAGCCTTCTTTGCCGGTCCGCTTAGACCCGTCCCTTTCAGGGAAGACTGGCGCTGTGCCTGGACGTTCTGTGCTGGGTCACTGAGTCCTCTAGGAGGTCCAGGCACAGGCAGACTCTGAGAGCCACAGGGCGGCGGTCCACGGCAGCCTGGCAGGGCGCCCTGGCCTCAGGAGAATGCCGCCCACCCTCATCCTTGCACAAAAGGGCATCTTCTCTCTCACTTGGTGCAAAACAGTTGTCAACCCAGTGGGTGTTGCTTGCCCAGCTTGGTCTCAGCAATCTAACCAGGAGGAGGTGAACACCACTGACGCACAGAAGGTATTTGGCAGGGAAAAACCAGCAGAAGAGTGAGCACTCTCGGGTCGTACAAGCCACACAGCCTCGATGGCGTCAGTGTCCTGAGCCTCGAGACACTGCTCAGAAGCAGCACACGCAAAGGAGGGCTCTAGGGACTTGTTGCCAGCGACATCGCCCCTCTAGGCGGCATTGGCTTGAAAGGAGCCATAAATTGGGACACAGCTTTTGCTCAGTGAGCACACAGAAATGAGGAGGGGGACATGGCACAAGGACCAAGTGTGATGGTTACCCTAGACTCAATAAAGACATTCCCAAACATTTACTGAGCACCTACTATGTGCAAAGTCTTGGTTAGATTACATGAGGGAAGGAAAAAGGAGATAAATGAGACTTGTCTGCCCATGATAACATGCATTTCGCCACATCAGAGAGAACACAAGCTCCTGTCTTATTTCAACCTTGTGATGTTGGAAGGGGACCCTGAATTTAAAAGATTCGGGTTAGAATTCCATGTGCACCACGTGTTCCTACTGTGCCCCCATGTAAATTTCTTAATTCTCTGAGTCTCAGTGTTACCGACTGAATGTTCATGCCCCCCTCAATTCATGTTGAAACCCAGCCGCTCCCCAGGTGATGGTATTTGGAGGGTGGGGCCCTCATGAATGGGATTAGTGCCCTTATAAAAGGGATTCCAGAGAGCTCCCTGGCCCTTTCCAGGGGGTGAGGACGCAGTGAGAAGACGGCCATCTATGAACCGGGAAGAGGCCCTCGCCAGAACCCAACCTCCTTGGCTCCCTGGTCTCGGAATTCCAGCCTCCAGAACTGTGAGAATAAATTCCTGTTGTTCACGAGCCACCAGCCTATGATAGTCTGTTGTAGTTTTAACTTCCCAAGGGGATGAGAACGTTTCCCGGTTGGGCAAATGAGGTCTGTGCCGGGTGACTTGCTGGGAGAGCTAAGCCAGGAGGACTCACCAGCGACGCGTCCGGCACTTTAGGGTGCCCCACACGTGGTGCTCTCCTTCCCGCTTCCCCCGAGTCCTGGTCCCCTGGGCAGAACAGAGCTCTCTCCCCTCCTCGGTCAGAGGTCTTGGGAGAAGAAGAATCCCTTATCTGACGAGTCTTTAACCAGCAAAAGTGCAGTCACCGTTTGTAACTTTCGCTCTCCGTTTCATTTTCTCTCTGGCAGGGCGACTGACGCCCTGTCCTGTTTCTTCCTCGGCCAGGGCGGCTTGTAGTATGTCATCAGTTATACATGGATGCGCGCCTGCGCTCCGTGTCCCTGCGGAGGGCGGCCGGCCGTGCGGGAGACGAGGCCCCACTTCGCCGGCGGCCGCGTGGGGGACTGGGCCTGTCAATGTTCCAGATTTGCTGTCCTCTGCTCGAGATTGCCAGCAAAGCCAGCTGCACGGAGCTCAATTTGACCTTTAAAAAAGGCATCTGGCCTCTGTGTGTCTCAGCGCTCTGAGGAAGCAGATGGACCCCTGGAAGAGCGACACAAAAGGCAGAGTCACAGTTTTCCAGCCAAACACACAGACCGCAGCAGGCCGCGGCGGGAGGGAGGGGGAGGGGGTAGACTTTACTTGGGACCTGATGACACTGACCATCTTGAAGGGTAAGTCGAGCCCAGCGTGAGGCTGGTGCTGTCTGGAAATCCCCGGTAAACCGGAGCGCTGCTTTGGTGCTGGGATGAAAGCCAAAGACCTTGAATGCACGCGCATATTTTGCCACAAGTGGACACGATCCCCCTGGGTAGGCATTTGAGGGAGTATTCTGGAACATACTCTTTTCTTGGGAGGGTGTTAAAATATTCCGGGATGTGTCCAGTCTGACATGTGTCGGAGCCACTGGGCCCTGTGCGTGGGCGTCAGCCTCTGCAGGCAGCCAAGATTGACATTCCCAAGTGTGGAGCCAACCAGGTTTCTGCTCCCTCCCCTGCTTGGCACGAATCAGTTGAGAAAACAAGGCATACGCGAAAAATTTAATTATTAATACAATATGGACAGAACGGTGCAAGAGACGCCACGAGGCAGCGTGCAGGGAGCCACGCTGGGGCACAGGCAGCGGGTGCCTTGGGAGTTTAGGGGAGAGAAGGGCTGTGGGGAGATTAGTGGGCAGCGAGGTTCCTGGGGTTTAAACGCAGTTGGGCCCCGTTAAGCCCAGCTGGGCCCCCAGCTGACTCGGAGAGCGAGGTGTGTGGAAAGCCAGACCTGCTTCTGAGAAAACACGGAAAGAAGCAGGAATCAGAATGATTCCACCCAGAACCCCTAAGGCTTCCCCGGGAAGGCGCAGAATTGGTCTGCTCTGCAGAACCGGCTTGTTCCACCGGCGGGAGCAGCATCTTCCAGGGTGCGCCCTGCAGGCCACACGCAGACCCCTTCATCGGTGGCCGAGCGGCCAAACCAGGCTAAGACGGGCATCACGGTCAGGCTTGGGGTGGCAACAGGGTGATGAAGCCTGCAGCCCACAGCAGAGGTGAGGGACCCTCCCGTGGCTGGGCTTAGGCCCAGGGCTCATGAACTGACTCTGCTTCCGAGTCCCAGCAGACGCTCCTCATCCCCCCACGGCAGAAACCTTCCTCATCCCTGCTCAGTCTCACCCTCCACAAGTGGGTCAGCTCCAGAGAGGGAAGCGAAGAGGGGGTGGGGAACGCCGGTGGGGGGCTGGTGGGGATGGCAGGCAATGTGTCACGGAATGGTAGGACGCGTTCCCCAGAGAAATTCCTTTAGAAGGCTGTTTGTAGCCTGGGTATAGAACAGCTATTAATGTAGATCCAGAGAATGAAATGTTCTATTCTCTTCCTCCACTGCAAGTAGGATCCATTCTTATGTTTATTTATGACTCCAATATTATGTTTGCCTACATATTTCTTCTCTTTCTTTTCAGTGTGCATTGAACTTTGCTGGCCTCGTGAATAGCACAGTACATTTTATTGGCATTTGTGAGCATTGCAATAAATTAGACATGTTAAAAGTGCATGTCTCTAAAAATAATTACTTGAGTGCTGGCTAACAGAGAGGTAGCCCCAAGAGAAACATCAGTTTCTTTTGTTGGAGAAAAGGCAAACATTTTTATGAAAACAATGCTCACTCCACACAAGGGGTACATGTAGGAGTACACACGAGAGATGATGCACGTGCTTTTCCCATGCAGCTGAGCTGGAAAACAGGACAAATATTTTGAACAGTTCATATGTCAAAGAGACATGTGCAGGCTCTGTTATTAAAATAACAGCGGTATCACGGCACACGGATGTGGTGCTTTTATCTTCAAAGCACTTTATGGCTGTTCATGAGTTGACTTGGGACAAAAGATCAGAAATTGGCAGGAGGTTCTGGGTCTGTGATTTGGGAAAGAATGGATGGGACAGAGATCAAACAAGCGTCCCCCAGGCCCCATGCTTTGTTAGTGTGTCGCTTTGGATCTTGAAAGGACGCCTGTGATTCTGCCCTGGGGTAGTTTCTTCTGCAGAGCGGAAGCCCGCAGTTCAATGCAGGGGAAAGGGATCCCAACCCCCAGTCCTGTCTGGTTAGAGTCCTAGATCCAGGGTGGGCCAGGATACATGTCCAGGGGCCCAAGGACCACCTGAAATAATCAAAAGGCTCAGGGTCCTGTTAAAAAAGTTTATTCGGGCACAGAGTGCGAGGGCTGTCACCTGAGACACTCGGACACGAAGAGCGGTGAGCAGTGCTCCCGGTGTGGGGAAAAGCGAAGACGGTTGATCTTGGCAAAAATGGAGGCGCTAAACAACTATGTTTTCCATACAAAGGCAAGGTTTGATTGGCTGCTACTGATTACACTCTAGGGGGGCTGCTTAACATTTATTATAAAGGGGTAACAATTGCAAGAGCTTCTGTCTCCACCATCATTAAATCTGGGATTGAATGAAGAATTGACTCTCGAGTCTGGTGAATGCGTAACATCTCAACAGGAAGGAGAAGAAAAACAGCCGTATTAACGTGACTCAGTTTCCAGGACCTGCCTTTTCCACTTGGCATAGTAAACTTGGAAAGTCCTGAAATTTTATTTCCTTTTTCACATACAAATTAAAAGGACACTTCAGATCCTGAAGCGGCCTCTACATCGCTCCAATCCCCTTGGACCAGGATGACTCCGCAGTCTGGTTCCGTCGTGACGATTGTTACTAAGTGTCTAGAACGTGCCGTAAATGGATTGGGCCACTTAATCCTCACAGCTCCTCTTGGAGGTGGGCTCTCGGATGTCCCCCATTTCTTGGGTGGAGACAGAGGGATAGGGTTAAGCAGCTTCCACAAAGTCCGCAGCTATCGGCGGTGGGGTTGGTGTTCACACTCAGGTAGCCCGGCCTCTGGGTCTAACACCGTGAGCCCTACGCCATGTTGCTGCCATATGTCAGAAAAAGAAAATGGAAGTGTTTAAACGGCATGATTCCATATACGATAAGCTTTTGTAAGAGCCTCTAACTCTAGGCTTGTGTTCGAGTGTCGTGCAATCTAGTGAGTATTTCAAGGTGCCGACCAAAAAGGACAAGAAAGTCTAAATGGCTTTTCATAAACTATATGTCTAGAATCCCAGGGAATTGAGTAGCAGATTCTTGATCTCAACATGATACGCCAGGAAATGAGAAGAAGAAAGTTTTCATCCAGACTATGATGAAAGGCACGTTTGCAGGTACTGTCTGTCCTGCCCGGGTGTCTGCTTCCCCGCCCCGCGCAGACAGCCTGCCCTTCCCTCTGCGGGGTCGCCCAGCCTGCTTCCCCGGCCTGAACTTGCTTCCCCTTCTCTGCCCTTCTGCATGCGGCTCTCGCCCTCCTGACCTCTCCCCAGGCTGAATGCCAGTTTTAGCTTCTTAGTCACCCTCCCCTCCTGTGCCTCCTTCTTTGCTTAAGCAACCTGAGCCTGATGATGAGCTCGGGTGAGGAGGCCGATTCCATCAGCACATCCGTGCCTGGTTTCCCTCCATGCTCCTTAGCTACTATGGAGCACCCACTGTGCGCCAGGCTCTCTACTAGGTGCTGGGGACAGGCACCGTCATGGCCCTTACGGAGCTGATGGTCTAAGCGGGAACCAAGCATCGAACAAAATGAACAAGCAGTAATTTATCAACTGAAATGAGCACTGTGAATGAGAACTCTAGGGAGAGAAGTGAGGAAAAAACAGGGGCTCCTGACTTTCTGGGGGTGGGGAAAGGCTCTTTTGAGGAAGTGACCTTTGAGACGGAAGCTGAGGACCCGGCCAAGAGGAAGGAGAGAAGGCGGAATCCCAGGAAGAGGGGCATGCTGCGGGTGCGGGGAGGCCTGAGGTGGCCGGGAGTCAGGGGACATTGAAAAGGCCAGTGTGGCCATCCTGAGAGAAAGGGGGCAGGAGAGAGGAAGGATGGGCTGGGCCGGGGCCTACAGGGTTCTGTGGTCATGGGGCACATTTGGGTTCTAATCCTAAGAGCAGTGAGAAATTGCTGAAGGATTTCAGGTAAAAGGCTGACGTAGTCTGATTTGCTGTTTAAAAGGCCACCCTGGCTTTGGTGTAGACAGTTGACCGGACAGGGCGGGAGTGGAGGGCGGGTTGCCTAACCAGGATTCCATGGGGATAGCCCAGGTGAGAGGCGTAGGGGGCGGCAGAGGATCTGAGGGGACCGGATGGACATTAGTCTCTGCACGACCAAGAAGGCGTCTTTGCACGCGTGCTCAGTCAGTGTCTGCAAATTTCAGCTCCCCTTATCGTCATTAGCAATCCGTGTATGTGGCTTGGAAATACATAGATAAATCAGCATGACACTGTTAAGTTAAGGGAAACCACATTCTAGATTAAAAGTCGGCAAACCAGGGCTTGTCTTGTGGGCCGAAGCTGGCCAAGTGCCTGTTTTTGTGAATAAAGTTTTATTGGAACACAGCCACGGCCATCATTTCCATCTGGTCTGCCCACGGCTGCCGTGGACGCTGAGCTGCGTGATTGTAGCAGAGACTGTATGGCCTTCAAAGCCTAAAATACTTACTTTTGGCCCTTTACAGAGACGTTTGCTGACCCCGTCCTAGACCAGTGTGCTTCCTGTTAGGAAAGCTGGATTTCTTCACCGTTTCTCTCTTTCCTGGTCCTGGGACTGGGGCTCCTCCGCCACCTCCACCTGTGCGGTGAAGGCGGTTGCCATCTTCCTAGTTAAAGGAGTATCATGGCTAAGCGCTACTAGCTATAATTCTGTGTGTTCTCACTTCACAGAATAAATCACTACCACCGTCCTTGGTATTTTATTTTATTTTTATTTTTTTGACAAAAAATTGTATTTACTTAGAAGAATTCATAATGCCAATAAAACAGCTGCAACTGTTTTTTTTTTTTTTGCAATTACAGGGTGGTAGTCAGTTAACAGAACATCAACTAAGACAACCGAAGATGAAAAGCCGCCATCCCCATATACCACTAGTGAGTGCGGGGCGCCCGCAGGAGCCCGCTCTGAGCTTCGGTCCCAGCCTGCAGCCTACACCGCACGGGCAAGGCCAGTGGCTGCTGAAATGCCACCGGGACGAGGCCGTCTGAGCACACGGTCGGCAGCGTGTTGACTGTACAAAAAACACTGTACAGTTTAAAAACAAACCTTACACAGCCTCACATTTCAGTTGTTTTCTTCAAAAGGAGTGCGTGGTGTATAGGAGGTTAAATGCTTTACAGACAAGAAAAAAAAACTGCACTGGAACCAACTTATTCATCATCATCATCCTCTTCATCTTCCTCACCCTCCTCCTCCTCTTTCTTTTTCTTGCTTTTCCAGCCTTGATGACTCCCTTTCCCGCTGTGCCAGGCTGCCCTTCAGCTCTGCGTGCAGCGATTCCCTTCTCGCATTTTCCCTTCAGCTTCGCGGCAGTGGAAACAGCTGGCGGCCTGTGTCTGTTTAGGAGCCTTGGCGGCTCTGCTCCCCACACCAGGCAAGCTGAATAGCTCCGGCTGGAAAACGTTTCTCCAGAAACAAAGCGAGGGATTGGCAGCCACCTGGAATTGAAAAACGTTCAGGTCTCACGAGGTTTGAGCAAGGAAAAATACAGACGCATCCAATCGCACAGTTATTCTATTTGATTTTCTAAGGACTAACAAACATCAGCACCTATGGGCAATGGGAAACTCTGAGGGATGAAATCCTCAGCTTTATGTGACAGGGGGTTGCCTGTCAAGGGTGAGGGATTTAGGGCAGGCAGCCTGGGGAACTGGCTTCGCCACACTCGGGCCACTTGAGCCTGGGCCACGACCAAATTCCTCAAAACCTTAGTTTCCTCATTTGTAAAATGAGGATAATAACAAGACTAACCTTGCAGGGTTGTTTATTCATCCCACAGATATTTATTGAGCACCTACTGTGTACTGGGGACTGTCCTTGTCCTTGAGCATACAGCATGACTAGGTCAGAGAGTGTCCACTTCATGGCGTTTACAGAGGGGAGGAGGCCTGAGACATGCCTAGCAGACACAGAGCACTGTAAAAATCTAACGTCTTATGGTCTAGAAAAGATTACCTATCTCCCCAGATCTCTTCCCAAACCTGCTTCAGTAACCCAGGGTCTCAGGAGTGTGGCTGGCTGAAAACCGCCTGCAAACCCAGAGCCAGATTGCGGTGAGGAGAGCACTCGTCCGAGTCACAGTATTTAAGGGGACACCAAAGAACTCTAATAGAGATAAATATCTTAACACAATGTTATGAAAATATGCAAAGGAATTCATGATGAACACAATGTCACAATTTTAAAATAAAGACTGGCTCAGCAGGACCGAATTTTGCTTTTGCCTCAAGGTCCGAGACGGCTTACCCTGGTGCTGCCAAGCGCGGACGGCAGGTCCGAGTGCGCACTGCGTTCGTGGGCACGCATTTTGCTCCTGGAGCAGCGCCCTGCTCTCCCTCTTCTCTCTGCAGCATCAGAGAGAACTCCACTTGCGAAGCACGAGTTCATAAACTTCTTTTTTCTTCTTTCCTCTTCAGATGTCTCAGAAATGGAGTTTGGGTTTTTTTTTTTTTAACATTCACCAGAACATGAACCAGAGAGCTCTCAGTTGTTGTTGGCAGGACCTGAGAAAGTCAAAACAAACAAACAAACAGTTAAAATGGCGTTAAAGGCAAGGCCTCGATTCCCAGCATCCGAGGTCTGTGGGCCCCGGGGCGGGGGCGGATGCTGGCTGACCTGGCGAGCAAAGCGGAAACAAGCCGGGAGCTCAGATCTGTAGCAACACGCCCTCTTCCCAGGGTCCCAGGGCCTTGGGTGGTCTGGCTCTCACCTTCAGCACATGCACACACGCACATGCATGCACACACATGCACACATGTACACACGTGCACACGCACACACATGCACACACGCACGCACGCACATACATACCCACACATATGTGCACACATGCACACCTGCATACACACACATGCACACATATACACACGTGCATACCCACACATATGTGCCGACATGCACACATGCATACACATACACACACACGTACACACACATGTGCACACATGTGTGCTCACATTGAATATTTATTTCTGTTTGCCAGAAAACTGAAACTCATCTTTTCAGGAAGTTAAAACAACAAAGTCCAAATGATTTGTGTCACACGAGGGATATATATTTAGAAGATTGAACAAATAAATCACTGTGTGTATGTCAGTGTGTGCATGTGTGCAATTGTGTATTTAGTGTACATGTGTTTGTTGTTGTTGATGTGTATGTGAACATGTGTGCCAGTGTGTGTCTGTGTATATGTGTGTGTCAGTACATATGCATGTGTCTGTGTGTATCAGTCAGTATATTTCCGTATCAGTGTGTGTCACTGTGTCAGTGTGTGTAACTGTATGTGTGTGTCGGTGTGTGTGTGTCACCGTGCGTGTCAGTGTGTAGGTATGTTTCTGTGTGTGTGTATGTGTGTCGCCGTCCGTGTCAGTGTGTAGGTATGTTTTTGTGTGTGTGTTACGTGTGTGTGTATGTGCGTGCGCACACACTGAAGAAAACCCTCCCGGGCCCGTCGCAGGCCCCGACGGAGTCATCTGGCCTCGACCTCAACGCAGCGCAGATGTGACTGTTCCACGGGTGCCTGGGCCACGCTCAGCCTCTGCCGAGGCCCCGTGACGGTGAGCGGCATCTGTGTCGTTGTTGGTGTCGCTAACGGCAGCACACGCTGCTCGGCTCCAGATCCAGCCCAGCCTGCAGGCCCGGATCATTGAAGGGAGATTTGCAGGAGTTATGGCGCATTGCTGTAAATCCAGTTCCTAGGAGCTGAAACTTCTGTGTCACAGGCAGGAGAAGGGGCCATTTGGTGCGTCAAGTCCACATTAGCCACATGATAATAAAGAACATTCCAGCAGGTCGGGCGCGATGGAAAGAACGCTGGGCCATCGGTTCTCCCAGGGATTAAAAAGTGGACCTTAGAAATCACTCCACTGACTTATCTATCCCGGCAAATGCCGTTTCTTACCCCAACAGCCAGGCCCGGAGCTTCGAGGGGCAGGAGGGAAGACATGAGTCCTGCTTTAAGTGCTGCTAGCGTAGTTTCCTGGTTACAAACGAATCACACTTCTTGACAGACGGCTTGTGGGACTGATTTTATGACTCGCTCCACCCCTTCCACACATCCTCATCGCTTGGTGGACGGCTCTCAGACAGAAGGGACGCTGGGCTTGGTTCTGCCACCTGCCGGCTCTGTGACCTTAGGCCAGTGCTTCTCAGGGGGTGACCCCGGCGGCGGCAGCACCTGGCAGCGCGTGAGAGACGCAGATTCTCAGGCCTGACCCCAGCCCTCCTGAATCAGCAGCTCTGGGCGTGGGCCCGGCAAGCTGGGCTTTAACCAGCCCTCTAGGTGATTCTGAAACAGGCCCAGATTTGGGCAAATTTCTTCATCTCTTTGGTCTTATTTTCCTCTCCCCCCACAAAATGGTAAAAATCACACGTCACAGTGCACCCTGTTAAGTCGAGGGGAAGATCAAATGAGAAACCAAGGTAACTTGGCAGTAAAGATAATAACTAATTACCGGTTAGCAGTAACTCTCACCAGTGCACAGCAGAAAACAGAAAGCATCACTGAAGGGGTCTGCAGCCCTGGCCCTGATGTGTCATGGCGTCCTGCTAGTGGTCTCCGCTGTGCAAATGTCCAGGGCACCTTCCACGCTAGGCCGCATTGCAAATGTCCGCATCATGGTGAGAGCCTCACTTGTGCTCGGGGTGGACTCTGTGCGTCAGCACCGCGACATCATCAGTGGAAGGGACCTGCCCCATCAGACGCACAGGCCCGGGGTCTCGGGCCCCAGGACAGGTACTTAGGCCGGACAGCTCGGACCCTCTTTCTTCAGAGTTGCTGAGCAGGGCGTGGAAGTAGAACCAGGAGACACATACTGAGGAGGGCTGAGGAAAGTTGCCCCTCACTGCAGAGGCCAGTCAAATGTATAACGGTGGACAGGAGAGAGAAATCTCCTTTTCCCTGGACATTGGGATCCAGGTTGCACAAACAGTTCAGAGCAAACCGCCTCTACCGTTTAAAAAAACCAGAGCGGCAAACGTACAGGTGGTGGGCTATCAAAAGAAAGGCGTTTTCGGATAAGAATTCCCAAATTCATTAAATAAGACAGTCCCTTGGTCTTCCTCGGGAATTGTGTGAAAAGGGGGGAAAAAAGTCACGTGGTAACATCGATTTCTCACATGACAGTATTTTTACTTGTTTATTGGGATAAAATACACGTACAACAGAAGTCACCATTTTAACCATCTGTAAGTCTCATTCACATTGTCGTGCAACCGTCAATCCTCCCAAGCTGAAATCTGTCCCTACTAAGCAATATCTCCCCACGTCCCCGTCCCCCAGCCCCCGGCAACCGCCGTTCTGCTCTCTGTCTCTGTGAACGTGACCGCTCTAGTCACCTAGCATAAGAGAAATCATACGATATTTCCTCTTTGTGACTGGCTTATGTCACTTAGCGTAATGTCTTCGAGGTTCATCTGTGTTGCAACACATGTCAGAATTTCTCGTGACTGCATTTCGAGATACCAGAGATGATGACATTGCGACACTTACCTGGAAGATGTTTACGTGCGTACAAGCCAAGCCTGTGTCCACCCGCAGAGAATGCGCAGTTGTTTCCTGTCTATGCTGATGACTCTATTCTAAAACTACTGGTTTGTTTATTCGAGCAATAGCTACTGTCTTTATAAATGGTGTTAAAACATCCCGAGAATGTAAGTGTTCAAAGTGTTAAATTTGAGAAGGAAAAAATCTGCATTTTTGTTTTCTCCTTTGTTCCAAAGTCTGCTTTACTAGGGCCTTACTTACTAAAGAGTTGGATATTTGTTCAATTAAAAGGGAAGTAAGGGCTGGGCGCAGTGGCTCACGCCTGTAATCCTAGCACTCTGGGAGGCTGAGGCGGGTGGATTGTTTGAGCTCAGGAGTTCGAGACCAGCCTGAGCAAGAGCGAGACCCCGTCTCTACTAAAAATAGAAAGAAATTAATCGGACAACTAAAAATATATAGAAAAAACTAGCCAGGCATGCTGGCACATGCCTGTAGTCCCAGCTACTCGGGAGGCTGAGGCAGGAGGATCGCCTGAGCCAAGGAGTTTGAGGTTGCTGTGAGCTAAGATGACGCCACGGCACTCTAGCCCGGGCAACACAGTGAGACTCTGTCTCAAAAAAAAAAAAAAAGAAAAAAAAAAGGGAAGTAAGAAGAAGACAGGCACTGACCCGCAGCGGGCATTAGGTGGAACGGCTATACCGGCGGGGAAACAACAGCACATCACTGCCTGGCCCGCGTTGTTAATCTCTGCGCACGCGCCCAGTTGCCTTGTCGGATGAGGACGAGGGGAAGGGAAGGCCCGAGGGCTCCATCCTGGGCTCCCGTGCTGCCCCCAGCACCTCGGCCCCTTGCAGACCGGTGTCCTTGCCCCTTGGCTTGGGTTGCAGAATGAATAGGATGCAGGTGTGGGGTTATTCCGGGTCCACTTACTAAGCAGAATGAAAGGGGAGAAGAAAAGTTCAGCTCCACGTGTGCACGGGCAGCAAACGCTCCCCAGGGGAGGGAGAAAGCCCCGGCCGGAGTTGCGCGGGCGGAGCTGAGTGCGAGGTGGAATATTTCATAAATATAAGCTCGAGAGGCAGCAGGAGGGCTAGTAACATAATACTCACATCAAATTAATAGCCCAGGGGAACAGAGACAGAGGCGAACCCCTTCTCATCACTGACAGGGTCCCCCAAAGAACATACTCTTTTAGTTTTCTCTGTGCATCTAAGTAATGTTTTATTACTAAATAACTGGAGAAATGCGGACCTCTCAGGTATCTTATGCACCACATCTGGGCCACGCAGGTGAAACTATTCAGGACTATTTCCCAACTGGGAAAATTTCACATACATAACTTATAAAAATCTTTCTTCATAAACTGACTTCACGGATCTCCTGATGAGACGCAGAGGGAAGGACACACATCTCCTACGCACGACTCTTGCCAAAAAGGTTTAACCTGCTCTAATCATCAGGGAACATCAGACAAATCCACAAAGAAAAATAAACTGTCATAGGCTCTTTAAAGAAACGTCATGTCATGACATTCGATGTCGTGACAGACTGAGATGAACTATAGGGAGGAAAGATTTGTTCTCTACTCTCTTGTATTCTGCGGCCTTTAAATTAAGCTTAAAAAAGACGGATTAACAGGAGAAAAAAGTATGCAAGTTTGAGTTGATATTAATACCTTTACATGGCACAGGGGCTTTCTAGAAAGAAGCCATTAGATGTGGAGGCTGATATACCATTTTAACAAAGGGTGACAAATTGTGGAGACATGACATGACAAAGGAAAATGGAGTTTGAGCTGGGAGCGGTAAATTGTGGGAAAGTGAGTAGAAAATACACTGGGGAACTAGCGGAAGGTAAGGATTATTTTAGTCAGGGTTCTTTGCGTAGACTCATCTCAGCATCACCGTTATCTCTGGGGACATGATGTTCTCCTCTTCCTGGTGCAGGGAGGGCACCTTTCTCGTGAGAATTTCGTGTAGAAAGTGGGGAGGGCAGAGAGCTCTTTCTGCATCTAAGATGTCTCAATTCCTTTCAAATCAAAATAACCAATATGCCAAAGTGGCATGTTTTGGGAGTGGTATGTTCTGATCCCCCTCAAAACAAATACACAAACGAAAAAACAGCAACTACAACAATAAACACCCCCCAAAAGGCAAAGGGATTGCTGTATATTAAAGAAAAGTACAAAAGCGTATCAACTAAGTGCAGTTAGGAACTTGGATGGAACAACTACAAAGGACGTTACGTAGACTGTTGGGACGTGGAGTGTGGATCCCGCATTCGATAGTAGTCCCATTAAATCTCTTGGATGTGATGACGTCATTTTGGTTACGTAGGAGAATGTCCTTGTTCTTAGGAGATATATGCTGTCATGTTTAGGAATAAAATGTGTTATCTCTGATTTTCAAATGGAAAAGAGAGAAAAAGAAGACATGGGCAAAATGTTAACAATTAAGAAAAGGGTAGACTGGCATTCATTATATAATTTTTTGATTTTTCTATAAGATTAAAATTTTTCCAAGTGCAAAGTTGGAAGGTAGAAACTGTACTCCTTTCTAAGACATTTTTGACTTCTAAGGCTGATACCGTGGCCAGGTGAGCCTGTAGGACCCCAAGGAAGCCAGTCCCACCAAGAGGAGGGAAGGCACCAACGACACCCGGTGAGCACTTGCCCTGCCATCCACACAGGGAGAGACCACAGGGCACACGCTTCCTGGGCATGAGTGCCAGCTACCAACACTCACCGCAGCTGCCAGCTCAGGTCTTACCTGACCTCGTGGTAAAAAGTGGGTTTCTGGATACAACGGCAGGGTCGTACCTCCAAGCCGTAGATGATTCTTTGGAGGGCAAGAGATTTAATATAATACTTGTCTGATATGAGTAACGATTTCTTCCCTTTTTTCTATTTTAACCAGAAATAAAGCATTATTCTAATTCAGGTACTTTAAGTACCTCATAGGAAGTGAGTCATCAGTCTCTCCTGGGATTTCTTGATTTAATTAGCATGGAAGTTAGAAGTCCTTGAAGTCCTTGTTTGGCACTGATTCACCCTCCAATTCTAATACTGGGGCAGAAATAACCCTTTTATCAGCTATCAATAACGTTGCTCTTTCTCTTTAATCTCCAGAAGCAAGTGTTGGAAGAGATCCTTTAGACAGCACACAGTTGAGGATGCTTAAAATTTCCACCCATCGATGTGTCCAGACCCTCCACGCTCTATGCTTGTGTGTATGTTACTCCCTGCGTAGGAGGTTCCTTCTAACTCCTTCCCTAGAGATTACATACCTCGCTGTTCAAAATGCTTCGCCAGCTCTAGCTGCTCTGTGCAGCCCTCCTGGACATCTCCCAGTTTGGAGTCAGAGATCTGAAACCCACGCATATGTACCTGTACTCTACTGCCCCGGAGCCGTGCCCACCGCATCGAAATTATATTTCTCTCTTTCTCACTCTCTCAGAAACCGGTGTGTGTCTCTGGTCTGGAGACTAGTTTGGCACATGGTAAGTAGTAGATATTTGTTAAATGAATGAACATAAATCATCAGTATATCCAGAAGGACCTTGTGGCATTGCAGAATTAGGATAACTCATTAATCCACCAGCGTTTACCACCCACTTGCAAGGATTAATTTACCAGGTTAGCTGGCGGTCACCGGGCACAGAGCAGAGGCCTGAATAAGGTGAGGCTGACGCAGAAGAGGGGACGTGAGGCCTGGCCTGAGTTAGGTCCCGAAGGCCGGCCACAGCGGGAGCCCTGGCCGGACAGCGCGAGCGCAGGCAAAGTGTGCAGAGCGCAGACGCTCCTGTGTCATCTCAGCAACGCTGTCTGCTGGAAACACGACGCAAGCCAAGAATGCAGACCTCACATGTAAGTTAAAATCCATAGAATCTACATTAAAAAAGAAAAAGAAATGAGTGAACTTAATTTTGAATATATTCTATTTCACGCCAAATTTCCAAAATGTTATTATCTTAATGCATAATCAATGTAAACATTGTAACTGGGATATTTTACATGCTTTTTATTATACTAAACTTTGGAGACTCCGTGCAGCTAGTCTGAAGTGAGCAATCTCAGACTCACCTGTAGTCAGAGTGTTGGGAGGTTTTGGCTGCCGCGATCTCTTTCCCGACGGTGGACGATCGCAGCAACACCAGAAAGAAGAAATTCTGCTCTCTCTGTTCAATCCGACAGGTAATGATCACACGTCTGTACTTGGAGTATCTTTTCCTGGCTTTTAAAAATATTTTTCTCTTACACATGGTGTGTTTTGTACTTGCTGACACAGAAGCATGAAAAAAAATGACAGAAACTGAGGTGTGGGCAATTTTAGAATGAATTCATTTGTTTAAAAATATTAAAAAAGACACACACATTAGTTAGTATATAATCTCCAATTATTATGGAAGCAGAGAGTTTTAAATTACTGAAAATAAGGACCAAATCCAAAGAAAAATCATTTCAATAAAAAAAAGTCAGTGTAGGAATATCCTTGCTGATTCGCCATCTTGTCATCCTTTTCTGTGGAATTTCATCGAACCCGAAGTTTGCTGGCAAACGAGTTCTCATTCTTCACGTCTGTTGGTATTTTCCTTGGCATGCTCCGGGGCTGTCTTTGCCCAGCTATGTGGGCAGGCCTGGACTCTTTGGCCATACGTTCCAGAATGTATTATATTTTGTTCCCATGATCTGTTTAATAAGGGGTCTCTGCCTTTTTGGAGCTGATAGGTGACCGGGAACAACCAGACTTTGGTAAGTAAACACGGTGAGGCCTTGCGCAGCCCTTGGGGGGTTCTTTTTGCCAGGCCCCTGCAGCCTGGAAGAAACTTAGATGACGGAGAGCTGGCTACTCCCCACATGTCTCCACCAAGTTATAATAAAAGCAAGCCACGGACCAAAATGTGTCCCAAACAGAGACATTTATTAAACAAACATTTATTAGATTACAGGGCCAAAATAGTTCAGATAACTCATTTGAAAGCTTGATGAAGGCCCAGTTTGCTGTCTGTTTAGATGTCCAAATGTGCCCTTGGGTGAAAAGTTTACTCCAGATAAAAGCACATTCCATGGGTCGAATTCCGCTGGCATCAGGCAATAAAAATCTCCCTTGAACAAAGTGAGAAACCAGGCCATGGGTCATGCCTCAGGACCGCTTCTAAGCGGAAAGGCTACAGGCCTCTCTTGGGTGCTCAAATAATGTGGTTTCATTCAACGTCCTTAGGTTACAACTCTGATGGGGAAGAACCTGATTCCAGCCAGGGCCGCTGTCTGTGTGGAGTTGGCACATTCACCCCGCGTCTACCTGGGCTTCTCCAGGTCCTGCGGTGCCACCCGTGTTCCAAAGGTGCGCACGTCTACAGGGACCCTGTCGGAGCGAGCGTGGGGAGTGTGAGAGCGCTCCCTGCGATCGATGGTGTCCTGCGGGGGCTGGGGCCTGCCTTGCACCCTGAGCTGCTGGGACGGGTTCCAGCCACCCTCGACCCTGAACGGGAACAACTGGGTAAATAATTATCTTGTTTGTTTTTATTAATCTTTCTTAAATATTTTCATTGGTCACATTTATTTCAATGTTTAACATTAGAAGTATTGAGGGGCTTTATTTAGAAGTTTGTTGATGTTTCCGTGGCCAGATTTATGTGTAGGAACTTAATTCTTGTTTTTCTCCACTAACCTATGGTCACGTTGGTTTCATGATACGACGTTTCACTTAAAGCCACAGTTTCCAAGAACCTACCACCACTTAAGTGAAGACTCACTGTACGAGGGTGAGACGTGTCTCCAAAGAATCTCCTCCTACCTACACACCTGCGCCTCCCGTGCCTTCACTAATGAAGGCTCGTTGCCGACGTTCACACACCAACGATCCATTGTTTTCAACCTTAAAAATCGTATCTCAGGGATCTATCTGCCAATTGAGAAGGATGAAGAGTTGATCAAGGGTAGATAAGAGAAGCACTTGTCCTGGCTGTGTGAGAACTGTGGTTTCTGCTGTGTTTGCTGATGGTATCTGCTTGGGTGGCGACTCTTAAGCTAACTGGTATTAATAATTTCAGTCTCTGTGGAGGGACTTTGAAATAAACTGCAGACACTGCAACCTGCCGTGCATTAGGATGGGGGAGGGGCCACAGAGTGCTGGGGGAAGCTGCGCAAAGAGGCAGAAGCGCAGCAGGGTGGAGGAAGACATTTTGGGGTGAGAGGGGCCCAGAGATAACAGACAGTGATTACCGCCCATGGGCGTGAGGCAGGCGGAGCCATGGGGACCCCCTGGTTTCAGAGGAAAGAGCCCCACCGACACCCTCTCTCTGCCACTGTCCCTAGCATTTGTCTTGACTGGCACCCAGGGCACAGGCACAGAGTCTGTCTGCAAAAAGAGGCCTTCATTATCCCGGAGCACTAGGTTTGGTTTCAGGGTCAGCCACCTCCCTCCACTGCTCACGACGACGAACCTGGACAGCAGCATCCGGGCGAAAGCAAGTTCTGAAATACATTAGGTCGTCGAAGTGCTGCTCAGCCCCTTTTAAAATTCTTCTCATTCACCACTCATCTCTGACTTTCTCGAGTGATGCCTGTGGATATTGGAAGAAAGTGCATTTCTGAAACAGGAAGCTTTTGCACAGAAAGAATTGCTTCTGAATCTGATATTTCTTGTCCTCAAAATGTGCCGCCTGACGATCGTTTTCCTACCACGTGGGAGGAGGGCTGTGTGGGGAAGCGGGTCTGTGATTATCTGGAAGACACAGTTGACTCCTATTCCGGACAGGGGGCTGGAGTCACACAGTGGACTGTGGCCGCTTCGCAGCTTCTCAGATCACAAGTTGGGTGTTGGAGGTGCAACACCCTCCGCCATATTGCGACCTCAAGGAACCAACAGCCTACTCCAGCTGCTAGTTCGATAGCCACTCATATCTCTTTTATTTTCTTTTCCAGATCAACAAACACATGGGGATAGATGGTAATCGATGTTCAGATTACAAACTTTTAAAAAGCTGGTGCTTTCAACTGGAACGGCCAGCCTTACTAAATGAGAGGCATGGCATCCGGAACAGTGAAGGAGTGGAACTCGCATATTCAGCACAGCCTGTTGGGGCTGCCCTCCCAGAGCTTCTCATTCAGCAGGTCTGAGCTGCGGCCCAAGAATTTGCATTTCTCACAACACCCAGGCGGTGCCGATGCTGCAGGTCCAGAGAGCACACTTAGAGAACCGCCGAGAAAGGAAAGTGGAAGGAAAGAAAGAAGAAAGGAAAGGAGAGAAGGGAGAAGAAAGGAAGGAAGGAAGAAGGAAGAGAGGAAGGGAGGGAGGAAGGAAGGAAGGAAGGAAGAAGGAAGAAAGGAGGAAGGGAGGAAGGGAGGGAGGGAGAAAGGAAGGAAGGAAGGAACAAAGAAGGAAGGAAGGAAGGAAGGAAAGGCTCAAATCACCCCAGAGCATCAAACAGTAGACCCATTCTCTCCTGTGATGATTCTTGGATTTTCGTTCACCAAGCCCGTGGCGATCACTGCAGGCCGACGATCAGACACATGCTGGCGGTGACAGGGTCGGCGGCTCAGAGACAGACGTCCAAAGAGCTCAGAGATGGTAGTGGGGCCCACAGGCAGGGTGGGTAGTGAGGGAGAAGCTGAGAAAGAGAGAGCGTGAGCCCAGGTGGAGGGAGATCACAGAGCTGTGGAAGGCGAGTGAACCATCAGGGGATCTTGCAAAACTGCAGGTCCCTCAGGGCTGGGGGTGGGGGTGTGACATGTGTCCGACAGTGAGAATTTCTAGCAAGTTCGCAGGTGACATCGATGTCGCTGGTCACTACACCACACTTGGAGTAGAAAGAGTCTCGATGGCGCAGGAGAGAGGTCTTGGCACTAAACACAGGGTACCTGTAGCAAGAGAACTGGAAATGTTCATTGCCATCCTGTGCCTGGAACATCTCAGGTGCTCAGGGCTCATCCCAGGGCACGGAGACCCAAAACCTGGTGGGTTAATCCACCTGGAGGCAGAAGGGTGAGCGAAAAAGAGGTAGATTCCATCAGCCATTAACTCACAGAGCAAATTTAGACAAATCTGTATTTACTCAATTTCCTTATCTAAAAATTGGAGAAATCTGCTTGAAATGGGACAAGGCTTGCAGGTGCTTTCAAAAGTCTAAACGAGGAATTGTAGCCCGTGAGGTGACTTCACTACTAATAGGGCTGGACAGCAAAGTCAGAGCACCACAAGTCAGGAATCCCTTAAGAACCCCAAGACCAGGAATTCCTACTTGGGGCTGGCCATGGAATCATCTGGAATAATTTAATAAAAACACATATCCCAAGGCCTAATCCCCAGGAAATCTATATTTTTTACAATTTCACCAGATTATTCTCATATCTATCTGTCCACTTTGAGCCCCCTTTGACCCCGCATTTCAAGCCTTGTCGAGCTCCTTCCCGAGTGTCCGTGGCACCTGCCACCCCGCACTCCCGCCCCCGGGCCCTGCTCTGCTCTTCCAGGCTGACTCACACCATGCGTCGTTTTAGTTCATTCTTTTTGATGAGCCAGCAATGACATATTATTGTTAAATCTCCCGGTTCCACTGGGGTTTGCTACTTGTGCTGCACATTCTAGAGTTTTGACGAACGTGTGACCACATGTGTCACCATTCCGGTGTCACACAGAGCAGTTCTAGTGCACCCCAAACCCTTGTGCTCCGCCTGTTGATCCTGCCTGCCCTCACCACCCCAACCCTGACGACCGCGGGTAGGTTACTCTCTCTGCAGTTCTGTCTTCTTCAGGGTGTCATGTAGCTGGACTCCTGCAGGATGCTCATTTAAAGCCCTTTCAGATCTGCTTCTCACTCACTTAGCAACGTGCTTTTAAGGGTTTCCCATGTCTTTCCACAGCTTGGTAACTCGTTTCTTCTTATTGCTGAGCAGTGCACCGCCGGACGCTCCGCATCTTGTTCATCCATTCACCATCGAAGGGCGTCCTGGTTGCCTCCATGTTCCAACAGTTATGAATCTGAATGTGGGCCTTCGTGAGGGCGTAAGTTTTCAGCTCATCTGGGCAAATATCAAGGAATGTGACTGCTGGATCGCAGGATTAGAGCCTGTTTAGTTTTGTGAGAAACCACCAAACCATCTTCTGAAGAGGTGATGTCATTTTGTATTTCCACCAGCAACACTGAGCGTCTCTGTTGCTTGACTCACGTAGTTTAAATTTACTTTGATCTAGTCAGTCGCTTGTTCGAAAGCTTTGCGTGGATGTTTGCTATTTCAGTACAAATCCCCGGTGTACTGGGCCAGATCCCAGCGCAGCATCTCGTCACAACATATTTTTGGCTACTTCATCCTCCCATAACCGAGGCTCCGGCAGGCCCCACTAACCCAGTGGGCTAGTCCGCAACCCATCGAGAAAGGCTGCTCTGGAAGAGTCTGCCCTTCTGCTTTGCTCCTTTCCTCACATGTGTGACAACTTTTTGCTGGCCTGATGCTATCCATCTTGCAACACAAAGCTAAAGTTCCCTTTTCTCCCAAATTTCCCCGATCACTCTTTCTTTTGTCCCATGTGGAACTGACTCCCGGTATCTCCCGCCATATTTGTGGTACCATGGCTACTAAAAATTCTATGGGCAACCGATTGCTAAGCTCCTTCAGAACAGGGAACGGGTGGTGTATGCATTTGTTTCTCATCATGCTGCCGGGCAGGTGAGTCAAAACTCAAGTCATAAATGTCTGCACAAGTACGTGCAAAAGATAAACATTTGTGAGAGTGGTTTATCTCAAAGGGAGTTCACCCTGATGGTCCTCGTTGAGGAATGACATCAGTGCTAATTCACACTCCCCACTCCCAAAGACTTCCAGAAAATTTGGAAAAAGCGGGCAGTTCCCTTTCAGGACAGCGCTCATTTCATTATACGGACTAAAGCTGATCATTTTGTTTTTAAAATTAGTTCTTCTTCTCTATGATGCTCTCTTATAGTATTCAATAAACACTTTTTTGTGATTAAAGGTAGAAAGAAGGAAAAAAAGAGAAAAGGAATTATTCATTCTTTATAAGCAGTATATGTTAGATGATTAAAAAATACATGAAAAGGAAAACATTGAGGAACTTTAATACATAGAGATATTTCCTTAAGAAATTCAAAGTACTTTCTAAGTAAAAATGTCATAAATTCCTATAATACATACATTTATGCAAGAACTATTATCGTCTCTATTTTAAGGTCTACGGTTAAAACCGTATTTCCACATAGCCGCTCTGGCGAGTGTCAAGATAGAATCCAGAACTCACTCCAAATCCCATGCCTTTGGGACGTCCCACCAGTGGGTCGATGTATTAGCATGAACAGTTGGTGCAGCCTCTGGTCACGGCAGAAGACACAGCTCTGGCGATGGGGGAGAAATCCCACCTGGAAGCGTTTTTCCCCCCTTGTAAGAAAGGCTCACCCTATGGCTCTCTGCTCACCCCTGGTAACAGAGTCTTCCTTCCGGGTGTAAATCTGGTCAAAGGTAAAATCTCTTGGAGAACAAACGTAAAGCCTTATCAGTCACATAGAACTTATTGTGCATGTCTGCTAGAAACTTCACTAGGGGAAAAGAGACCGAGCTCAAGGGCGGCAAACACGGAGGGAGGGACTGCAGGGAGGTCAGGAAGAGGGGACAGAGCTCCCGCTTCACAGCTGTGCCAGCCCTTTGCCCTGCGTCACGTCCCTCGTCACAGACACGGGTTCGGGGCAGCTAACGGTGGGGCTGGGCAGGAGGGCAGGAGCCTGTGTCTTCAAATATTAACATGCCGTAGAGACCCCATCGGTCAGGCGGCTGCATCCCGAAGGCAGACTGGAGCACTTGGAGTTATCCTTCCACTTTATACAGCACAGAAGGTGGCCTTTTAAAACATACCCTTTAAAAATATTACACCAGTAATGTACATGGAGACAGAATGTTATATAGCTCCTCTTTAAATGTATACACACATATTTTGGGAGATACATACTCATATTTCATTTTATTTATTTTTTATTTCAGCATATTACAGGGGTACAGATGTTTAGGTTACGTATGTTGCCTTTGCCTCACCCGAGTCAGAGCTTCAAGCGTGTCCAACCCCCAGACGGTGCGCACCGCACCCCTTAGCTGTGAATATACCCATCCCCTCCCCCGCTACCTGCTCGACACCCAGAGAATGCTACTACTGTATATGCACTTCAGTGCTGGCCAGTTAAGTCAGTTAATACCAGCTTGACCCAGTAATCCCAGGAACGAAAGGCATTCTATAAAAAAGACACCTGCACTCGAATGTTTATAGCAGCACAATTCACAACTGTAAAGATGTAGAAACAACCCAAGTGCCCGTCAATACATGAGTGGATTAATAAAATGTGGTATATGTATACCATAGAGTACTATTCAGCTATAAGAAACAATGGTGATATAGCACCTCTTATATTATCCTGGATAGAGTTGGAGCCCATTCTACTAAGTGAAGTATCACAAGAATGGAAAACAAGCACCACATGTACTCACCATCAAATTGGTATTAACCGATCAACACGTAAGTGCACACATAGATGGGATCATACTCTATGGATAGCAAAGGTTAACATTTTTGGGGTGCTTGCCTGGCACCAGGCACTGTTCTAAGTCCATTACATGTAGTACCTCATTTTAGTCTCATGAGAACCCTACTAAAAACTATTTGTATCCCCATTATACAGATGGGGAACTGAGTCACACAGAGGTTAAGTGGCTTGTCTGAGGTCACATAGCTGGGAAGAAGCACAGCCAGGGTTTGAGCCGCAGCAGTCCGGTTGTAAACTTTTGGTCATAACCACTAAATCAGACTGTTTCTCATGTCGCTTCTATACCTTAGTTTTAATTTTTCATTAAAAAATGTATTTTGTAGATATATTTCCATGTTGGTTCATCTCACCCTTTTTAATGGCTGCATATGCACAAAATTTCATTCCGTGCATGCTCTGTATTTTATTCAATCATTTCCTATTGCCATTTAGATTGCTGCTTAGTTTTTTGACCTTGTAATGCTGCAATAAATATCCTCCATCCACGTATAAGGATCTCAGTACAGATGTATAGACACCTAGAACTGTAATTGCTGGATCAAAAGTTATGTGTCTTAAAAACTGTGGTCTGTCAACTTGGCCTCCAATTTCCACTTTTACCAACTGGGTATGAGAGTATCCCTCTCCCTGAGAAGGAACTCTGGATGTGAAAAATTGTAGGATTTTTGGTTAGCAGAGCAATTTTCTCTTTCTTTTTTTTTTGAGACAAGGGCTCACTCTGTTGCCCAGGGTAGAATGCAGTGACATGATCATAGCTCGCTGTCAAACTCCTGGGCTCAAGCAATCCTCTCACCTTAGCCTCCTGAGTAGCTGGGACTACAGGCACGCACCTCTACACCCAGCTAATTTTTAATTTTTTTTTTTTAGAGATGGGGTCTTGCTATGTTGCCCAGGCTGGTCTTGAACTCCTGGCCTCAAGCTATCCTCCCACCTCCACCTCCCAAATTGCTGGGATTACAGGTGTGAGTGAGCCACCATGCCCGGCCAGCAGAACAATTTTAAGTAATCACCAGGCTTTCCCCCCTCCTTTCCCTCAAGGAACTATAACAGTAGAGGAGGAAGTCATGAGGAGAGTTTCAGGAGACCAGGTGCTTCTCCTTCTAGATGCAAACCTCCACCATGCTCCTGGATCCCTGCACCTCCCCACCTCGGGCCACTGGCACAGAGAATAACCTGGTGGAGGATTTGTTTGCCTCTGCGAGCTTACTTAATGGACTCCTTCCTTGAACCGAGATCCTGCACACCCACAGTGAAGTACGGAAAGGGCCCTCTGCTCAAGTGCACAGCTTGGTGGGTTTCGCCGCGTCCACGCTCCATAACCGCCACAGCTCCGTGCAAGACGTGCCGGCACCCTGGAAGCCTCCCATACGCACTACCTGCTCCCCAAGGTCACCACCGTCTTGACCTCTATCACAATACATTCACTTTGCCCAGTAATATTTTCAAACTTTGCATAAACGAAGTCGTAAAATATGTCATCTTTTGTGTCTTTTTTCACACAATATTATTTTTGAGATGCATCCGTGTCTTTGCAGGACACAGCAGCCTGTTCATTTCCATTGCTGTGTGTGTTTTGCTGCATGGATAGACCATCATTTAGTTATCACTTACATCATTTCCAGTTTTGGCCTATTCTTGCACAGGTCTTTTGGCGAACATATTGGGGACGTTCTGAAGAATAGACTTATTGGGGCACAGGATTCATGCGTGTTCTGTTTCAATGATACCTCCAACGGGTTTTCTGAAGAGTTGTGCCAATACACAGCACCACGGGCAGCGGAAGTGCTAACGGTACCTTCGCTCCACGGCTCGCCCAATTGCGCTTGTCAGGGCTCTCCAGACACAGAGCCAACAGGACGCACATATCAATACACGAAGATATTTGTATATGAAGAGATCTATTATGAGGAATTGGCTCACATGATTATAGAGGCTGGTAAATGCCCTGATCTGCCATCTGCTAGCTTGAGACCCAGGAAAACCAGCGGGTAATTCCAGTCTGAGTCCGAGTCCAAACGCTTTCCAACCAGAGGAGCCGATCGCGTAAACCCGGGTCTGAGAGCAGGAGAAAGTTGACGCTCCGGCTCCAACAAGCAAAAGGGGCAAATTCCTCCACCCGCTGCCTTTTTGTCTTATTCAGGCCTTCAATAGGCTGGACTGCGCCCGCCCACATTGGAGACGGCAACCTACTTTACTGAGGCCACCGATTTAAATGCTAACGTCACCCAGAAACACCCTCACAGACGCATCCAGAAATACTGTGGAATCTGGACACTCATGGCACAGTCCGGCTGACAGGTAAAACCAGCCATCACACCCATGCTTTATGCCATCGATCTTTTCAAACACGCGCACCGTTCTGGTGTGTGTGCGTGCAGACCCCTCACTGTGGTTTTAATTTGCATTTCCTTAATGACTAATGAGGCTGAACACTTTTCATATGTTAATGTCCAGCTGGACATTGTCTTCTGTTCCCTGCCTATTCAAGACTTTTGTAATGTTCCTTTGGGTTATCTACCTTTTTTCTTATTGATTAGCAGGAATTCTTCATATTTTTTACCTGTGAGTCCTCTGTTAGGATGTGTATTGCAGCTGTCTTCTGCTTCGTGGGTGCCTCTTTGTCTTCCTGGTGGCACCTTTTGATAAACAGAGGTGCTTAATTTTACTGTAGTCCAAATAATTTCCTGTTAAGTCAGTTTGTGTGGGGCACGGGTTTAAGAATACTTTGCCTATCCAAAGCCATGAAGATATTCTCCTGTATTAGCTTCTAGAATTTTATGACTTACTGACTGCATTCAGATCTACAATCCAACTGGAATTGATTTATTGACAGTACATGGAAAGGATAAAGATTCGTTTCTCCTTCACATGAATATCCGATAGTACTAGGCACCACTGATTGGAAAGAACATACTTTCCTGTACTGTACTGTCATATACCAAGTGACGCTATAATTGGTGATCTGTTTCTGGACTCCCCGTGTTAGGTAGTTAGTGAGGGATTCCGGGTCTCCTAGGGACAAAAGTGGGTGCCGCTGTGGTTCACCCCTCCCCCAAACGGGCTTTCAGAGAGGCTCATGGGAGATCCACATGCGCAGTAAGACTCAGGTCATATGACTCCCACTGTCCAATGGAAGTGATTCCATGGTGATGTCTGAACCGTGGGGAGGTCCCTATTCGGACACTGTAAAACAAGACCCAGACCATGACCACGCTCTTTTTTGCTCACTTTGTTTTGCTACAACAATGGGTTCAGTCGTCACCTGTGGCATATGTATTTCACTCTGTAAACCTATATCTTGCTCTGCTCTATAATCCTTTCTTTCTCTCCTCAATAAGCCTAATTTTTGTGCTTGCCTTGCTTTGGTGCATCTGGTCATTCTTCGGCCATGAGTGCACCAAGAACCCATATTTCAAACCAAACCTGACACCCATTCTTTACCTTTAGTAAAGGTAATTTTTTCCTTCTTGGGCCAATTCTACATTTTCTTAATTACAGTAGCATCCTAATAAACTTACTATCTGATAGTGTATGTTTTCCAACTTTGTTCTTTTTCAAGACTGTCTTTGCTATTCATGTTTCTTTGTATATCCATATAAAATTTAAAGTCAGCTAATTTCCACAAAAATGGCTGATGGTTTTAATGGAATTGCATCAAATTGAGAATTTGTAGAGAATTGAAATCTTTATGATATTTAGTCTTCTAATACATGATAGTGAGATATTCCTCCAGTTATGTAGGTTTTCTTTAATTTCTCTCAATATTTTGTACTTAGTATACAGACCCTGGTCATCTGTAGTTCCTAGATATTTTACTTTGAAAAATTTTTTTAAAAATTGATTTTGAATACAGTGACCTTGAGAAATTCACGTTTTAAAATAGTTTGATCTCTATGTTCAAAATCATAGCACCTGGCAATAATGACTTATTATTTCTCATACATTTTATTATTTACATCTCAATTTCTTTTTCTTACCTTATTGCACCAGCTAGGACCTCCAGTACCAGAATAAACAGAAGTGGTGAAAGCAGACCTCTTTGTTTCTTTTCTCATCTCTGAGGAAAAACCTTCAATAATTGATCATTGAATGGAATGTTTGCTGGAGGATGTTTTAGAGTTACATTTCAGCACATTAAGAAAGAGCTCTTGTACTTCTGATTTGCTATTTGTCACCGATTGGTGTTGAATTAGAATACGGTCATGCACCACATAACAATTTTGGTCAACAGCGGACTACGTATGCTACCGTGGTACCATAAGATGATCATGCAGCTGAAAAATCCCCAACACCTAGCTACATGGTAGCTGCTGCAATGTTGTAGCAAAATGCGTTACTCACGTCTTGTGGTGATGCTGGTGTGAACAAACCTGTTGCGCTGCTGGTTATATAAAAGTATAGCACACACAGTTATGCACAGTGCATAATATGTGAGAATGATAATAAATGACTATGTTACTGGTTAATACATTTACTATACTTATAAGAAAGAAATAATGGGTCCCCAAATTGGGAAATAATAAGTCAAATTAGCCTTCTTCTACTTCTTTTATATGAATTTTATAGTTTTCCTTGGATAGATCTTTCACTTTTTTGATTTGACTGATTCCTTTGTAGCTATTATAAGTGGGATTGCTTTCTTGATTTCTTTCTAAGATTGTTTGCTGTTGGCGTATATAAATGCTACTGGTTTTTATATGTCGGCTTTGTGTCCTGCAACTTTACTGAATTCACTTAGCAGTTCTAACAGTTTTTTGGTGGAGTCTCTAGGTTTTTCTAGGAATAAGATCATGGCATCTGTGATTATTATTTTAGAGTGTACGCCTACTTATTAAAAAAAGTTAACTGTAAAACAGCCTCAGGCAGGTCCTTCAGGAGATATTCCAAAAGGCACTGTCATCATAGGAGATGACAGCTCCATGCCTGTTACTGGCCCTGAAGACCTTCCAGAGGGACAAGATGTGCCGGTGGGAGACGGTGCTGTTGATGATCCTGACCCTGTGCAGACCTAGGGTGATGTGTGTGTTTGTGTCTTAGTTCTTAACAAAACAGTTTAAAAATTTAAAAAATTTAAATACTAAAAGGCTTACAGAATAAGGATATAAAGAAGGAAAATAATTTTGTATAGTTGTACAATGTGCTTGTGTTACTATGAAAGAGTCAAAAAGTTAAAAAGTTTAGGAAGGAAAAATGTTACAGCAAGTGAAGCTGAATTTATTATAGAAGAAAGAAAAAATTTGCTATCGGTTTAGTGCAGGTCAAGTAAGTGCACAGTGTTTACAAAGTCTGCAGCAGGGCACAGCGCTGTCCTCGGCCTTCACGCTCACCGCTCGCTCACTCACCCGGAGCAACTGCCAGTCCTGCAAGCTCCATTCATGGTACATGCCCTACACAGGTGGATCTTTTTTAAGAAATCTCGAATACCATGTTTTTACTGTACCTTTTCCATGCTTAGATGTTGTTTATTTACACAAATACCTGCCATTGTGTTCCAGTTGGCTACAATGTTCAGTACGGTAACACGCCGTGCAGGTCTGCAGGCCCGGAGTGGTAGGCTGTGCCGTACAGCCTAGGTGTGCAGCAGGCTAGACCCTCTGGGTTGGTGTAAGTATACTAGGACAGCCGTCCCCAACCTTTTTGTCACCAGGGACCAGTTTCACGGAAGACAATTTCTCCATGGACCAGGGGTGGGTGCGGGGATGGTTTCAGGATGATTCAAGCTCATTACATTTATTGTGCACTTTATTTCTATTATTATTAGATTGTACAGTTCACTGTAATGCAGAATCAGTGGGAGCCCTGAGCTTGTTTTCCTGCAATTAATGCTGCCGCTGATAGATCGGCAGGAGGCGGAGCTCAGGCAGTGATGTGCGCGATGGGGAGCGGCTGTAAATACGGATGAAGCTCCGCTCACA
>CAUYSK010100555.1:0-66887 GCA_963575035.1 Avahi laniger
AGTGAAATAAGCCAGAAATAAAAGGACATGTATTTTATGATTCCACACATATGAGGGGCACTAAGACAGTTAAGAATTTAGATAAGAGGCTGTTTTTAATTAACTAACAAGATTTATTTTATTTCATTCCTTAAAAAGTCAGAAAATATTGTATTAAAATTACTCACAGTCTTATCTGTTCCCTATGGCTTCAATCTAGTTTACAACCTTGATTAACCTACATTTTTACAGTCAATGCTCTTTTAATAAGCTCCATATTATCAACTTACCAAAACTCATGCTACCCACCCTGAATAAAACACGAATGACTAAAGCAGAAGTATATATTAAATGCTCCCAACTAGCATACCTGAACATATCTGTTCCCATAAGTTATATGTTTATATTAGGTGTATTTGTTCTCAAACCTATGGACACAAGTTGTACTTATTACTGTGACTGGCTGACTGAAACACTTTTAAAACTAATACAATGAATGCAAAAAAGAGTTGCTTCTAAAAATTACATTTATATTTTCTCTTTCCTTAGCCAGCTTCTCAGGAAATGTATACAAAATGTCTTGTAACCTCAGTTTACTTTTCTTCAGAACATTCTGTCTGATAATTATCTGCTTCTACCACTAGATTATAAACTCCATAAAAGCAGGGAACTGTCTTATTTATGCTGGATTCCTAGCTATTATTAACAGAACAGTGCAAGACATATAATAGGTGCTCAATAAATATTTAAATGATTTAGAAGGAGTCCTTCAAGATAAAGTTTAATTAAAATGAGACAATTTGTACTCAGATTGAAGACTTTTTCAATTAACCACAGATAAGACAGATCTGTGTGTTCCCCTGTTCCCCAAATGAATTCTTACTTTATTTCAAATGCATTCAAACTGTTTCATTCAAGAATACTTCATATGCAAACTCCTCACTACTACTCATGAGAATCCTAAGGAGGAAATGCAACCTATTTCCAATCCCAACAGCAGTAAATTATTCATTTAGTTCTTTCTAAAGTTAAGAGTATGAGAACTTGTTAATAACCAGTGCCAAAAATCCATGAAACGACACCTAAAAATCATTTTCTGTTTTTCTTCAAATTTCACTCAGGAAATTAATGCGCTCCCTTATCAGGAAGTGAGGAGGGAAACACTCTGGTATTCAAATACAATCTTACAATTCTCCTTTTAGATGAAGAATCCCCCTTCTAGCGTTTTCCAAATCTTATATCAGAACAGTTTCTAAATCTTTTTTCACTGAAAGCAAAAAAAATCTGTTAATTAGATTTGTCAAAATTCTGGCTGTCTTTGAAATCAATTTTTAACTACATAAAATTTTAATAAGTCATTGGTTATTGTGAAAACAGCCCTAAAATACTAAGAAAAGATAGGAAAACTGCCACAGGGTCAGAAATCATTCCAGCTAATATTACAAAGATTGTACATATTACTTCATTCTTTAAACAAACACTAAAACTGGTCATGTTGAAAATGCAACTGAACAGAGCAGAAAATAAATTTTAATAAGGCATGATGGTAATGAAAAAAGATAATGGCAATGAAAAATGAATTTTTAGGTTTTAAATTGGACCAAATTGCATTCAAAAACAATAAAATCATTGCAGTTAGGAATACATACGTAATAAAATTTTTAAAAAGAATAAAACTCAGAAAAAGGTTACCTTTGCTTTTTATTTTTTTGAACTATAATATATACACTTGGGTTTGAACAAATAGAAAATTAATGGAATGATGCAAAGCAGCCGAACCACAGTAATGTTAGTTACCTCAGGGGAAAACACTGTTGGTAACTGTAAAAGACTTATAAAAGATTTTTATAATAATTTCATATTAAGTATCTTTCACAATGGTAGAGCGTATTAGGTTTTGTGCTGGAAGAATTTTTCATTATAAAATATCTGACACCTCATTATCAAAGAGAAACATGTAATCAATTTCCAAAGGTTCATATCAAAGAAAATCAATTTTTACACAGCAGATACAGCTTGTTGAAAACCTACTCTGTATCATTGTTAGATACTGTATACATATTCATAAGCCTCACAACAACATTAAGTATTTTGCACAAAGCCAATTATACAGAAAAAAATCAGCATCAACCTGGCCCCAAAGTCAGTGAACCATGGTATTTTCTTCAACATTGTGCCTAACAGTACTCATAATCTAACAGAGTTTCAAGTGGGTCCTATAAAACATAAAGTATAACATGGCTTTTAAGAATAGCTACCTCTCTGGGCTGATGAATGTTTCATCTCCACCTGTCCTTTTCTCTAGCGAAAAAAGGAGTTTAAATATTGTGCTTACAAAAAAAGAGAAAATAAAATGTATAACTTCTACATTTCTTTAAGACTTAAGAAAGCAATAGAAAGTCAGTAGATTATGATCAAGGACCAAAAATTCTAAACTCTAGCTACACAATCTAAACTCTAGCTCTGCTGTGCTTTGGTTTTTGTAACCACTTAATGGCTGTATAACTGCAGTAAATTACCTCTATGCACATTCTAATGTTTCCCAAAATCCTCAATATAAAATAATAGCAACAGAATATGGTACACATATTTTCTTCTGTTACATGTCCTTGAGGGTAAAAATTATATCTTATTCATCCACTAAAGTACCTTAAAAATGTGATGCAGCCATTTACTAAGTATTTATTAAACCTTTAAATTTACGTTCTTCCATATATCTCAATGGATTTGAACTTACTGAAATGAAACTTCATGTTGGTATCAGAAGTTATACTGTTCCAACACTCTGAATGAGGACAGATTTTGGTTAACCCTTTTGTTTAAGTAAATCACCTAAAACGAATAACTTAAAAATTTTTATATTCCATTTGAAAATAGAACATATGCATTTCCTAATACTCTGGAACTGATTACTCACCTGAGACCATGGTCTGTGATCTGGTAACATCCAGACAGACTGAGAAACAGAAGTACACGTCCAGTCTCTTGATCATATTTTTCACTCCCAAAGTAAATTAAGTCTTTTCCCCTAGGCAATCTAGTCCTTGACGCTTTTCCACACATTGCGGAAGACTCTGGGAGTGCTGACATAGTTCTTAAAGCTGTTCCTGTACAACAAAATGAATGACCACAATACGCAAAGGCTGGAGAAGCACAATGCTGCTGCCAACAGACACTAGTCCTTAGTCCAACAATATCCTTATTGTAACAACAAGTGGTGGAACAACTAAAATTGGATGCTGTTTCCATTACACAAAGACTTTCGACATTCCTATGTCTCCACTCTACAGCATCTTCAATATCAGCCAAATCATCAGCATCTAACATCCACACATAAGGAGAAGTGAAATTTTCAGCAGAAACAGGCTTAGTCCAGGGGTGTTCATTATCTATTTCTTCTCCAATGCCCTTGTTAGTTAAATCGTGCAAACAGGCATACTGCTTGGTGGACTGCATGGTAATGTCTTTATTTTTCCACATAGTTGAAGTAATTTTGCTTGTAGAAGTTTTCAAAAAGCCACTCTGATGAGATGTCAGAGTTCCAAGAGCTCTGGAAATCTTTTCTAGGGCCGTATCGGTGATTTTCTCACAACCAGACAGATCCAGATGCCGAAGTCTCTGGCAGCAACCAAGCCAAGACCAACTATAATTAAGAGGTAAAAAGAATATTAATGGATATTGTTAAATTCTTCAAAAGCATTTGACTATATGTATGTAGATGAAAACTAGAAGAAAGATTTTATATCTAATATAATCACTTAAACATTTACTGAATATCTATTGTCAGGCATGATTTTTGATGCCAGAACACAAAAATACAATGAGAGTAATTAGTAACTAAGAGTATTTATTACTAACCTAACAGGACAGGATGGGAGAGGGATAAGGATGCTAGAGACTTAAGTTTATCATTCTATAAGTAACCAGTAGAGGAGAGGTTGCCTACATATGAAAGAAAGAGAATAACTGATGATTAACAGAGGAAAATCCAGAAGTAACAAGCTCTAGGAATTGGTAGAACATTAGCCTTAGGCAGAGCAGAGGATACCTCTCCCACGGAAAGAAGAAAAAAGATGCTGATATAAATGCTAGGGTGGGAAAGAGGAAGTGAGCTAGAATACAGGAGAAATTGGTGGTATCAAAGGAAATACACTCTTTGAAGAGTGTAGCTTTAACTAAGTGACACTATTTCAGAATAACTGTGAAGAAGGAAGAGAGAGCTTTGCCAAATGGCCCTTAGAGCCCAACTAAAACTAAAACTTCTTAAAAACATATAATATCAACCTACATGGTTGCGCAGCAAGGCTCAAAGGCCTAAACACAATATAGGACTATAGAGAGTTTAAGATGATACTAATAGGAGTTTTGGATCAGCTGGGACTTGTGAACAAGAGGAAAAGAAATGGAAGGTGCTATCCAGTTACAGCCATACATGACTGAGATTTGGTAGTAAAAAATAATAGTATGATTAAACTGCAATTATATAAATGAGAAATTATAGAACAATTTTTTCTTATATTTAAATATTTAAACACAACTAACCTGTCAAATGCAGAATCTGAAATGTCAGTTTGGGTAAGATCCAGATGCTCCAGGTTAGGACAAAGCTCTAAAATCTGCCTAACCTATGAGAGGTGGGGGGCAGAAACTGTCATTATGAAGATATGTAGACTTTTAATTAGATAACAAATAACTATTAGTATATACAATCCAATGGTTCTCAAACGTCTGTGTCAAAAAAAAAAAAAATCACTTTAACAGTGCACTAAAAATATCCTAGGCTCAAATCCCTGAGAATCTTTTTTAGCAGTTATGAGAATAAATCCAAGAAATTTACCTTTTTAAGGAATACCCAAGGAGATTCTGATGTAGGAAGTCACAAGATACACTTTTATAAAACAGTGATTTCCTCTCACTTGTGCATATTACCATGCCTTACATATTATAAACAATCATATAAAACTGGGTTTCATCACTTGAAACTAAATAAAATGTTTAGCCTCTTCTAGTCTCAGTTTCCTCATCTATAACATATAGGCAGTATTTATGCTACAAAGATTGTGAGAACTGAAATGAAATAACATGAAAGCTAGTAGTGTATGCCTACTCATGGGAAGGCACTCAATAATTGGTTTTTTCCTTAATTAAACTCAGGAATAAGCAAATCAAAGTTATATCATTGCTATTTTTCTTAATACCCAAACTAGTGCTAATTTATACATACCATTTTGCTGGAAACTGCAGAGCTGTATGCTAATACTAAGGTTTTTACAGAAGTACCAACATATGGTAGAACATTATGAATTAAGCCATGGAGTAAACGTTTTTCCATTTGTGCAATGCTGATAGCAATAGATTCCTCTGCAGACTCTTCTGTAAAAATAAATTTAAAAGTCTAAGAACTTGGTACACTAATTATAATTAGTCTACTCAAGGACATACCAAATCATTAAATATGAAATACTTTGCTATCTTTACACTCCTTTATGTAAGTAATTTCATTTTTAGGTAATGAAAAAAGTTTTGGAAAAAACTGTGAATACTGAAAGAATAGTAAAAGTTCTCCAAGAGATCAGAATATATGATATATCAAAAGAAAAATGATCTGTAGTGAAAGCACCATCAGTTATTCTACCTAAATAAAAAGGACATGGAGCTAGAAGAAATTTGCGACTCAACCAAATTAGCCTGATCATAATGAATCAAGCAAAGAAAGGTACTTTAGAATTTTTAAGAAGTTGAAAATAAGCCTACATTTTACTTAGCTTCTGTAAAGCTTGGATGTTTATAATAGGATGTGCTACTATAACAACAACCGCAATGAAAAAACTACAAACTCCAATTTGATATAGCAAAAACACACTACACTAAAAAGAATGAACTAATAATTTGATTGCCTTTCTCAGGATCCTAATCATATTATGCTTACCTAAAGATCTAACATGAAATGTCTCTAAACATAAAAGAGTTTTAACAAAGTTAAGGAAGTCTCATTTAAAACAAAACTGAGTACAGCTGACAAAAGGACTGTAAGTAGAAAGAATAATTACTGAATTTGCTACCCCCATAATATCATGAAATTAAAAAAATGAATTTGCTATTAATGGTTCTTTGTTTATAGATATTATCCTAAATTCCTCCTTTACCCAGATATATATGTAAAATATAAAGAGATAAAAATTACTTTAATGAACTCTATTTATTCTATTTTATTACCAAGCCATTCTTTTGTTTCAATGGCCTTTAGTATCTAAATGTATACTACTTACTGTGAAATCTTTTATTTTTTTTCAGTGTATAATAGTTGTACATATTTTGGGGGTACATGTGCTATTTTGATGCCTGTATATAATGTGTAATGATCAAATCAGGGTAATTGGGACTGTGAAATCTTTAAAAAAAAATATACATTCTATGAAAAATAACTTCTCTGAAAGACTAGTAAAGACAGCTAAACTGGAAAAGCACTGAAGGAGATGGCAGATCCAAAGTTTAGTCTTAAATCCACTAATCAACAGAACAGATTTATTATCTTTAAAAGGCTCAATTTTTATAGTATAAACCTTTCCTTTTCAATATTGAAGGAAAACAATAGTTTTCACCTTGGCTATCTTTAATTGTTGAGACATATACACTGAGTTTGGTATAGACTTCAAAATTCTTATCATGGGTATTATGAATTTTCTAGAATAAACAGAGTCTTTCTTAAGTTGATATCTGAGCAAAGACCTCACCTTCTTCAGGTCTTTGTTCAAATTTTTTCAGGGGACCTTAACTAACCACTCTATTTAAAACTGTAACTTCTTTTCCCACTTCCTGGCATGCTTTCCCTTCTTTACTTTTCTCCACACCACTTATCATCATCTAACATAGCATATATTTTACCTGTGTTTATTATCTGCCTCCCCACTCCAAATTTTAAGCTGAACAAGGCCAGGGTTATTTTTTTTTCCATTTTGTTTACCTTTATAACCTTCATACCTAAAACAATGCCTGCCATAGATAAGCACATCATCAAATCAAATTGGAATAGAACTCTTCCTTATATAGTACCTCTCGAACTTTTATTTATACCAAAATGTGGCATTTTCATTTCATAAAAATGAACTATTTTTCCTGCTGAAATAATAATCTTTATACTTACAGTTCTTACATTTCATATGTTTAGTTCTTTCACCAGACCAGATTAGCTTTCTTTTTTTTTTTTTTTTTTGAGACAGAGTCTCACTCTGTTGCCTTAGCTAGAGTGCCGTGGCATCAGCCTAGCTCACAGCAACCTCAAACTACTGGGCTCAAGCGATCCTCCTGCCTCAGCCTCCCGGGTAGCTGGGACTACAGACATGCACCACCATGCCCGGCTAATTTTTTCTATATAGATTTTTAGTTGTCCAGCTAATTTCTTTCTATTTTTAGTAGAGACAGGGTCTTGCTCTTGCTCAGGCTGGTCTCAAACTCCTGAGCTCAAACTATCCACCTGCCTCGGCCTCCCAGAGTGCTAGGATTACAGGCGTGAGCCACCACGCCCGGCCAAATTAGCTTTCTTAAGTGGGCAGTTTTATAAATAAAATTTCCTATAGTTTCAGTTTCACCAAGTAGAAAAATACCTCATCTGTTAATTTTTTACTATTTCATCATCTTTTAGTAATTATTATCTAGAATAGTATCGAAGACAGAATTTGTCTTCCTCTTCATACTCCCAAAAAGCATCTCTCTGCACCTCTATTATACAGCACTTTTCATTATGTACCTTAAAGATTACATATTCTAAATTTGTCCCCATTTGTGAGTTATTTAAGGGTAGGAGTAAAGTCTTATTCACCCTGAACTCTCAATGCTCAATGAATAGCTACACTAGTTTTTATAATTCCTTACCATTTACAAAAACTTTGCATATATATATATGTATATTACTTCATTCTACAACAACCTTATGAGGCAAATGTTATGAATGTTTACAAATCCAGTAAGTAGCCTTGACAGCTTCATCCTCCTTCCTCTGGGCCACAAATGACCCAATCAATAAATGCTGCTCAACTGATTATTTAAAATGGCCCTAAAACACATACTGTAAACGATAAAGTACTATAATGAATGTACATTATTTCCATAAGGAAAAAGGCATCATTTTTCAATTTTTTATTTTAATATAAAAACAAATGGGAAACAACCCTATATACATTTTTTAAAATCTCAAAATTTTAAATTTTCTTATTATTCCTTCAAATTTTAAGTAGTAGGCTTAGAAATACCAGCTTCTTTAGAAAACACAAAACATATAAATCTTAACACCTAATGATTAGAAGTACTTAATATAATAGCAATTATTAAAACACCACATCATAATTTTAATTCTAAACATGCTTACCAGATTCATCTATGTCAGCATCTTCATCCCATTCATGAAAAGCACGACTTTCATCTTTTCTATTTTTCACCCATTCCTCATCAGGTTCGGTATCAAGTTCAGTTGCAGGACCACTATACCAGTCACCTACTCAATGAATAAACAAATAAGAAAAACAAAATAAAATTAGACTGCCTGTCATTATAAAACTAACTTACAATAAAAACTCTCTACACACAGAAAATATCTCAGCCCTGGGCAATGGGCCAGGTATTTTTAGAAATATTTAATGATGGTTAAAAAAAATAAAACTAAGTAAGTATTGGATTCAATTTCAGACATACTGAAAAGAACTATGACTATGTGGGTTCAATTAACAATAATAATTAATTAATCAATAGTTCATACTTTCTCAAAGTAAAAACTTTCTCAAACTATAGAAATAGAATAACTACAAAAATTTACATAGTCTGCTATGTACCTGCTTTGTAGCTACTCTCTATACAAAAAGTTTTTCAATTATCTTTTACAGTAATAAGCTTAATGGTTATAATCACATCTATAAGAAAAGTAATTATCAATAATCTTGCATACAATTTTAGAAATCATTGAAAACAACATAACATTTTCCCCTACTGTGGCTTCATACTAGCTCCTGCAACAGCCCCATTATGATAGCTAATAAACAAAAGGAGGCAGAACTTTCTACTCTGTAGTGAATCAATCAGTCAGCAATTCAGAAATAGGTGGGGACAGAAGTCAAAGGGAAAGATAAAGGTAAAGCTAAACCATAAATTCATAGTTCCAGGAGAATGTGTTACAACTAACTTACATGATAGCAAAGTGAGAGATAATGTAGAATTAATTTATTGAACTCTTAACATTACATCTAAACTAGAATTTCTCAACCTTGACACTATTGACATTTCGTGCCAGGCAATTACTTGTTGTGGGGCACTGTCCTATGGATTGTAGGGTGCTAAGTATCAACCTTGGCCTCTACCCACTAGATACCAGTATAATACCCAAATATGGGACAAATATAAATGTCTCCAGACATTTCAAATGTTCCCTGGAGGGGAGTAAGAATTAATTCTGATTGAGAACCACTCAAAACAAATACAATAAATAAATAAAAACCATTTTTATTGGAATTTTTGTTTAAACATATTAAAAACAGAAAAAAGCATATTTAAGATTTGAGTGACTTCACGGAAGTTAGCACAGCATTATCATATTTGACATTCATATCAAATCATATCTAATTATGTATTCATAATTAATTCTTAAAAATTAAAAATAGCTGGACAAAAAAGTAGTTGATACACCCATGTTTGCTTTATTTCACTTTTCACTCAATATTTCACTATCTTAAAATTAATAGAAAAAATTATTCCACATAAAAATAACAATTCTAATCATTTAGATCATGTAAGTCTACCTAGTACTACAAATAGCTTCACTCAAAAAAACATTAAATATCTAATAGCTTATCTTAAAAGTGCTATATATTATTGTGACAAATAAAACTGCTTTTAAATCAGGCTCATAATTTAAATCAGATATAAAGCCACAAACAGAAATCTACAAAAAAAATTAATGTGAATTTTGAGGCTAATACTCATCTAGAAGAAACTGTTTTAATTCAGTGACAGAAAGTATATGCCATATTAGTTGAATGTACCCCGTAACTGCATTATACGTTTATGAAAAGAAAATTTTAACTGTTCACATGTGAAAGTAATGTACCACAATGTAATTAATTAATATGAAATTATTATTTAGAGAATGAGGCATTACCAATCACAAAAAAAAATGTTGAAGATAGATTCACAGTTATTTTGAGCCACCACCAAAACCAAGCCATAATGGTATCTCATATTTAAATTTTATAAAATTTATTCTGTGTTTTTAAAATACTCACAAAATCTAATTATTTAAAGCAGTTCTGAAAACCTATTAAGTTCATTTTTAATTTATAATTAGGGAAAATTCCATAGTCAAGGGGAGGAAGAGCTAGCTTAATGAATCCCCATGTACCCATCACCTATCTTCAATAATCAACATTTTGCCTATCTTTTTGCATTTCTTCCCCAGACTATTTTTTCCTAATTATTTTAAAAGAAATGTCAGACACCACATAATTTACTAATGAATGCCTCAGCATTGTTAGCTTTTCAAACATGTCAACCAAGAGCACATCATCTAACTATAAAATCTACTTTTTGGTCAACCTGTCAGAGATCCCCCTCCCTGGCTTTGCTTATTAATGTCTATGAGTATTCATCTAGAAAAATAGATGCAAATATTGTTAAAACAAACTAAAAGTCTCATTTACCTACCTCTGGCCCAATGAACAGGGTAAAGATGTTTCCAAAGAGATCCAGTTTTTGTCAGCTGAGACCATTTAGTGCTTACTTGACTGCAACGACACAATTCTTGAGGATTAAGATAACTGAAAATTGACAGCATTACCTCAGGAGGAAGATGGGTTATACCTGTTGAATGTTCTGACACTTCTGCTTCTGAAATAAAAAAGAAAAAGTTTAGCAGTAAAGGCTAGTAGAGCAAATGCAATAAGAAATTACAATTACATTTCTATAAATAAAATTCAGTGCCTGAAGTCACTTTCTTCCTACTTGCAAGATGTGGAAAGGAAATGACATGTACTAGAGGTAACATGGGGATGTTAAACTTGTTAAGAACCAGTAGAGTTAAACTGTCATGGCCCAAATCATACTTCATCAGTTGGAAGTACAATAGCAAACACAGAATTAACTTCCTCTTATGAAGGCGTCACAGAAAAAACAATACTCACTTTGTAGCCTAAGTAGCATCATTTGAAAAAGGAACAAAACAGGTTATACAGCTTTAAATCAAAAGTGTAGAGTCAGTCAGATTATGAGATCTTCAAGGCATTTTTAATGACACACACAAACCTTACAATGTTTTCCATTCATGCATTATGACTTCTGTCAGTACTTTCCTTGTGTTCCCTCTTTGATTTTCACATTTCATACAAAAGATCTGTGAAATCTGACTTCCTTAACCTACAGGTGCTTTAACCAACTTATATTATTTATGTTCCAGTTGAGACAACAAAATGTAAATATTTTTGATGCTGTTATACATTGATAAACAATCTTTTATCAGTAATTATTATAGAAAAGTCATTGGATATTCAATAATGTATTATTTCAATAATAATTTTCCAAAATAAAAATGAAAATGAGATGTTAGAATAAATATAAAATACAAAATATTCATCATCAGAGTACTACAAAGAATTTGAGTACCTTGTATATCTGATTTGTCTTCATGAAGCAACTTAACTATAGAAATGCTACGATCACATTCTTTAAACTACCACTTTTAAACTATCAAATACTTTAAACATAATACAGCCATAATTTGCTTTGAAGGAGAGTGGGAAAATTAAATGCAGTAAAAGTGGTGCTTTTAAATCCCATGTTATAATTACAATTAAACCAGACACAACAGGTCTTAGCTTGGTCTTTAAGGTACAAGCTACATTTCAAAGTAAAGCACACAAGCTTTATGAGTTTAATTACAGCTTAACTTATAAAATCATTTTTGTTTCAACATGTATCTCACCTACTTTGTTAAATAAGAGAAAAGGACCAAGTTCAAAATATTATAAGCTATTTTAACAGGAACACCATTACTGTCACCAATCTTGAAGTAGCAAAGGAACTTTTACTAGCCTAAGGATGTCCATTGCTTCTTTTCTTTTCTTTTTTTTTTTTTTTTGAGATAGAGCCTCAGGCTATCACCCTGTATAGTGGGCAGTGGTGTCATCAAAGCTGGCTGCAACTTCAAACTCCTGGGCTCAAGAAAGCCTTCCTGCCTCAGCCTTCCAAGTAGACATCTGGCTAATTTTTCTATTTTTAGTAGAGACAGGGTTTTGCTCTTGCTCAGGCTGGTCTCGAACTCCTGAGCTCAAGCAATCCTCCCGCTTTGGCCTGCCAGAGTGCTAGAATTACAGACGTGAGCCACCGTGCTCTGCCTGGTCCCCAACTGTTTCTCTAATGGTGTTTTAAAAGGCAAAGCTAATGTTACAGCTCTTTTAGAATTTGTCTAGCAGGTTTTCCGGTCCTTACCAGAAGACTCCACACCCCCCAAAAAAAAAAATTAAAAAAAGGCAAAGCTATTGAAGAATAAAAAATGAGGAAATAGTCCATTAAGAAAAAAGGCGGGCATATTTTATTTGTATTTCTAATTTGTACTCTCAAAGTAATTGCACACAAAAAAACTCTGCCTCTCATAGTCATTTCGCTGAATATTACCAGATATAAGCTGAAAGAATGACACATAGGAAAGGATGGAAAATAAACTATAAACATAACTGATTTTGAAAACCAATGAAAAAATACAAAGAAAGATAAAAGCAGCTACTATACTTCAAAAATGTTTTGTATAATGGTAGCTTTCAACAATTTTGAATATGTGTACATAAATTCATTAAGAAACACTATATTGCATATGTCCCACTTATGTGAGATATTTATCACAGACAACACTATATTCTAAAATAGAAACTATTGCCTTTGATTGAATTTACGCACGAAAATAAACACCTTTAACTGACAATATAAGCCTGACTTATCAAAATCTACAGGTCCTATCAACAAGATGTCAATGACCTTAGAACTAATAAACTGTTCTCTATCTACATATATGAATCTCACCTTTATCTGACTTTTCATCCACAGAATATTTAAAAAACTTCTGTCGTTCTTCAGCTTGATTCCATAGGCTAAGACCTCTAAGGAGTTCTGCAGTATCCTTCTGAGAGCAATGTTGTGCAATCACTTTCTTTTTAATATCCTTAAGTTCTTCATAGGTAAAATATTCCATTAACATGGGCTGAAAAACCTAAATTAAACAAAATATTCATAAGGAAAGATGCTTAATTAGTTTTGTTTGACTCTACACTTTTTAAATTATTATGGTTCAAGTGTAGGATTATGACCATATATCTCAGATAGAAATTTTAGTTGTTATCACTGAGTTAATTTATCTAAAAATTGCAGAGAAGAATATTACCAAAATATCTTTCTTGCTAAGATTTCTCCAGCTAATAAGTTAATCCCTAAACAATTTTAAAGCATCAGGACCAGAAGGTTTTTCCCTCACAGAGCTTGTCAAGCACTCCTAATCATTCTCTTATTGTTAGACATTTAGGTCAGTTAACTGTCTTTTGGTACTATAGTAACTGAACTCTACCCAAACCAGGCCTCTACCTCAATGAGACTGGTACCCACTATACTGGAATATGAAAGGCAGAGCTCTACTGAAACCCTGAACTATTCACTATTGTTTCTGGATTTTGAAGATGTTTCTTCAAATCATTATTTTAATACAGTGGTACTATGAGAATTATTTATGGAGATTTTTTCTGTAAAACAGATGCTTAAGTTCCAACCTCCGATTTATAGAATTAGAATCTTTAGAAGCAGAATCAAGGCTTTTTATGGTTCTATAGATAATTCTGATGGGCATCACAGATTAAGAAACACTGCTCTAGCAACTCAGTGATTTTAGTGCCTGCTGTTTACTACAATGAGTTGGAAGGTCTTGAAAAAATATCCATGTCAATGCCTCCCACCAGAATTAATTTTGATTTAATTGGTCTGGACAGGGCTTAAGAAGTAGGGTTTCTTTTATTAATACCAATTTGATTATAAGGTGAAGTTATAGTTGAAAATTGCTATATTAACTGATTTACAGCTGAACGGGTGTCCAGTTCCTCATAAAACAATTTCTCTATTTCTTACCCTGTCGTTCATCTCATGTTAGAAAAAGAAGACAAAGGGAAAATGTTTCGCCCATCCATTCAATGATATCCCAATATAAGTATGTTAGGCATGAGACTTAAAGCCATCATTTAATTACTAAAGTTTATGACTGAAAAACAATAAAAACTCTTTAAATTTAGCATGAAAATACAAAAATATTAAAAAGTTTAAAGAATCCTCTAAAGATTCTGAAAAGACATTAGGGCAACATAAAAAGTTATTAACATTTAACACAGTGCCACTTACAGATAAGAAAATAAATATTTCTTAAATATACAAATCCAATCATTTATTTAATGAAAAGCAACAACCTTTCTGAAGGAATAAAACTAATGTTTTTTTATTTAGTTTTTTTAGTTCCCAAAAGGAAATGGGGGCTTGTCCCATCAACCAGATATATCTTCCTATACACTGTTTTGAAGAGCCTCTAAGGCAAAATAGTTATTTTAAGAGTTTTATTACTCTAGCCTGGGCATGGTGGCTCACACCTGTAATCTTGGCACTCTGGGAGGCCGAGGAGGGAGGACTGCTCAAAGTCAGGAGTTCAAGACCACCCTGAGCAAGAGAGAGACCCCGTCTCTACTAAAAATAGAAAGAAATTAGCTGGACAACTAAAAATATATACAAAAAATTAGCCAGGCATGGTGGCGCATGCCTGTAGTCCCAGCTACTCAGGAGGTTGAGGCAGAAGGATCGCTTGAGCCCAGGAGTTTGAGGTGGCTGTGAGGTAGGCTGACGCCACGGCACTCTAGCCCAGGCAACAGAGCAAGACTCTGTCTCAAAAAAAAAAAAAGCTACAGTAATTAAAACAGTACGGTGCTGGCAAAAAAAAAAAAAAAGAGAGAGAGTGAGTTTTATTACTATAAATCACGGGGGAGAAAGATTATGCTTACCTCCTCTTCCTCTTTCATGTGAGGAAGAAAATCTCTTGTAAAAGCCTCCAATCTCTCTTTCAGTTGTTTTGCATAATTTAATTGCTCATATTCATTCTGGAAACAAAAAAAAATTATATTTTTATAAAAGTTTTGCTTCATTATTTATATTGTGTGTCTGATCCCAGGAAGTCGGTTTAAAACGCAACATAAGCCGGGTGTGGTGGCTTGCACCTGTGGTCCTACAGTTGCTTGAGGCCAGGAGTTTGAGACCAGCCTGGGCGATATACCCAGACCCCAGACTCCATCTCTAAAATAAAGTGTGACATAAAACCTCAGGAGAAAAAGAGATTGACAAATAGCAAAGTGCTGTCTGTACTTTCTTTAGTATAAAAGATGTCCATAAAACAATAAGCTTTGAATTTCATTAGTAATGTGATCTCTTTCTTTTTAAAAATGTCATAAACAGTCTAAAAACAGCAAGTATCTACATAAAACTTCTATTGACTTTGCTTATTTATATAATTTCTATATGTCTATTCTCTTAATATATCTCCAAGCCTATTATACTATATCATTACAGAACCCTTTTAAGGTTATCTAGTATATCCTTCAATTAAATTCAGAATTTAATCGACCTGTAAACATAGGTTTGAACTCTGAAGATTCATATAGACGTGGATTTTCTTCTGCCTCTGCTACTCCTGAGACAGCAAGACCAACCCCTCCTCATGCTCCTCCTCAGTCCACTCAATGTGATGACAAGGATGAAGATCTTCATGATGATCCACTCCCACTCAATAAATAGTAACTATATTTTTTCTTCTTTATGATTTTCTTGGTAACATTTTCTTTTCTCTAGTTTGCTTTATTGTAAGAATACAGTATATAATACATATACTAAGTAAATGTTGACTGTTTACGTTATCAGTAAGGCTTCTGGTCAACAGCAGTAGCCTATTAAATAGTTAAGTTTGGGGGTAGTCAAAAGTTATGAGAAAGTTAGAAGTTATATATGGATTTTCAGCTGGGTCAGATATTGGCACCCTAACCCCTGTGTTGTCCATGGTCAACTACACCTGCTGCTAACATTATCCTGACAGAAAGTCATATACATTAGTGTCAACACTTCTAAAGGGAAGGAGCTCAGTACATCTTGAAGTAAATCATTCAAATTCTGGGTAACTCTAAACAGCTAAAAAGTTCTTCCTCATATGAACTAAGATCACATCTCCCTGTAACTTATTCATCACTTCTGTATCAGCCCTCTCAACTTAAAACATGTGGAAAATATACAAAATAATGAAAACTTTAAAAATACGGAAATATTCCATCCCTATTGAGTCCTCTTTAGTCCCCTTTTTTTCTTGAACTAATTTATTCAAGTGCTTCCCAATATTTAATCCAATGTCTCATTCTCTTAGGATTTTACACATTTTCCCTGAGCATATCCAGACAGCTTCCATTTCCACTTATATGCTAATTATAAAATTTGCTTTTCCATACCAGATCATTTATCTGACCTTAAAATCCCTTTGACTCCTGCTATTAATAAATGCCCACCTGGATTACACAGCAATTCAAACCTAACCTTTCCAGAATGGATCTTTTTTATGTCTCAACCCTCTTCTATATATCCTAGAAAGTCAGGCTCAATTTTCATTCTTATTTCTTTTGTCTTTCTTTTTTCCTCCTTCCTTTATATACAATCAATACATTCTATTAATTTTATTTCCTACATAATTCTTGAGTCTGACCCCTCCTATTTCTACTAGTCACAACTTTGGTTTAGATCTTACTGAAGAGGTATTCATGTTGGTAACATATGATATAAAAGTCAAAGAATATAAAGTAACATTCAATAAAAAAGTAAATCTCCTTTCCATTATTCGCCAGTACCCTACCCCTACCAAACCTCCCACCTCCCCACCAAGTAGCTGCTGAGTATTTGTCTAGAGATTACTAGAATAATTTTTTTATTATGATCTTCTTCCTTGAGTCTTTTCTTTCCCTTCACCCCATCCTCCTCCCTGCTGCAGAACAGCCTTTCTGGAACATAAATCTCTAAGTGCACGTGGTTTGACAGAGCTATAACTTAAGCCTATGCTTCACCCAGCCAGAAGGGGAATAAACTAAGATCAAATGTCAAATATTCTATAATACATAAATGTAATTAGGAAGAATATCTCTCTGTATCATTATCCTCAACTACACTAAAAAATCTTTAATTTTATATAACTAAAAATTATCCTGATTAACTACCTCTGGTCCCTACAACAAGGAAGAACAAAATGTAGTAAACACATTTTAAAATTTTAAAATTGAATGTAGCTGACATTCAATTTTAAAATAAATAAAATTTATAAAATTAAAGAGTTTATTCATTCAAAGTAATAATTTTACCTTTGGTTACCATTAACTACACTGATAGATCTCCTTTAAGAGTTCAGCAAATGTTAACAAAATGTAACAATTTTACGGTAATTAAAATTTCAATTTACAAAAACAACTTTAAGCTTTGGTGAAGAGCATTCATTATAAAATTTTATTAAATGGTAATAAAGAGGTAACTGACAAAGACTCTTACCAAATCTCCAAACCTGAGTCAGGCTTCTCTTGAGTCCTCCTCTTCTCAACTAGGTCTAACCTTAGACTCTGTCCTTGGCCCACAAGTCCAGTTTTAGCAAGAATCCTGCTGAGTTAGTTTAGCAAAAATTCCCCACCCTTGGCATCTGACCACCCTCAATATCTGATCCAATTCCTTATCCCCCACCCTCAATATCTTATCACCTGACTGATTTTCAGCAAGAAATCTTGTAGAGTCAGCCTATCAGGAATCCCCCTGGCCTTGATGTTTTCTCTCAGTAATTTTCCACCTACTGATTCCCACCCTGCTCCATGGCTATAAAACCCCTATTTGTCCTTACTGTATTCAGTGTTGAGCCCAATCTCTCTCCCCTACTGCAAAATCCCCATTGCTGCAGTCTCTCTTGAATAAAGTCCTCCTTACCATATATTTAACAAGTGTCACAAATTAATTTTTTCTTTACGTTATGGTGCCTGTGACTCAGATAGTATCAGATTCATCATGGGATCACCAGATCTTTCAGCAAGTATTCCAAGCATACACCTTCAAAGCCTTTGTCTTCATTCCTGGCTAATTGGGGATCTAGTGCTCCAGCTGACAGTTCACTGAAGCACAGTAAGAACAGATACTGATACTTAAAGTTCTAAGTCTTCTCTCTGAAGCTGACTTAGATGTCCAGGCTTCTTTGTTTGAAAGGTACCTACTGGGCTGGAAGTCTTTCTCCTTGACTCTTCAGAGTGAGGGTTTATTCTCAGACTCTAAGACCTGGTCCAGGTCTAGAAATATTTTTTTTCCTAGCTCTTTGTTTCAAATGAGGACACACTCCTGGCCTGGAAATTGTTTCCCGTCTTTTTGTAAGGCCTCTCTACTCTATCCGGTCCTCCTTCTCCCACGGGAACTTCTCAGTAAACTCAAACTCTGTTCTTGAATCCCTGCGACAATATGCTTCACCACTATGGAGCTAACTCTACTTCCTTTCACGCTGCATGACTTTACTAAGGATAACTTGGAACTTCACTGGCTTCTTTGGAAAACTAAGACTTCACCTTTCCCATTGCTTCTGCTTCTCCTTCCTCCTTTTTTTCACCTGCAAACTTCCCTTCAGCTCCCTTGAATCCTTTAATATGTCCCTTTTTAAACCTCTAGCTCCTCCATTCCTCTGTCCGCCCCAGATAGACTTTTTCCTTTCTCCTAAAGGCCCTAAATGCCTTACAGTCACTTGAACTTTGGGCTCCCTACCCCCATTGGGGCTTACAAGAGACTTAGGGACCCCTAAGAAGCAACTGCCTGAGGCTGAAAAGAAATTCTACTTGTCCTTGTTGTATTCAGAGTCAAGCCCAATATCTCTCCCCTACTGTAAGCCCCCACTGCATGCTTCCCTCCTGAATAAAGTCTTCCTTGCTGTCTTTAACAAGTAACAAAATAATTCTTTTCTTTAACATAACGTCATTTACTATACAATGCTAACATGTTTTACCAATGACATACCAGAAGATGGCACAAATTGTGATAGTTTAAATAATCCATGTTTGCAACTCACCTTAACATTCTTCAGTCCCTTTTCAAAGAGGCTAAGCATCTCAGAGAGTTTATTGTCAGAATGTACATTATAAATGGTCTGGCTGCGTTGTTGAAGCAAACCAATAATGTATTCATTTTCAATCTGCTCATGCATTTTGAACTCCTTGAAAGTAGCATACAAAGACTGCAGAAGAGCACGGAAATCGTTGTTGTTGGAAAAATTGGTTTTAGAGAGCTGAATAAAAATTTAAAAAGAAAGGCATAATCAATACATGTAAATATGTACCAGTAAGAAATATTCAAATGCATCCCTGTTTACTTTTGCACATAGGAAGATACTTCCCTAAAACTTGGTTACATTAAAGTACAAGTAAAGGTAATTAATAAATTAACAAGTTATAATGTTATCATTAAAAAGTCCACTAGGCCAGGAAGATGGTGGTTTGCATTCTGAAGGGCCTGGTGATATACAAAAATGTTGCATACACAGATCACATAGTTGTTTTAAATAAAAAGGATTAAATCAGGTCCCCTCTCCTTTACTACCAAGATGACAGTAATCTGTTCAGGAAATAATTATAAAATATTGAGCTACTAGAACATTATTAGATAATTACGGGAGCTATTCTCTTTTAAAGAAAACTGAGATAAACACTTAGCAGCTTATATAAGAAATCACCTACTTTTCTTAACTGGAAGCACTGTAGTGCAATGTGGAAACTTAGTACAGTAGAACATGAAAAAGTAAATGCACTTGAAAACACACACACAAAAATATAAAGAAACATTACACTGTATCTTCTTCAATTCTAGTATTCAACAAGAGAAAACCACTATTCTGATGTAACTTTAATTTTTTACACTTACTGGAAAATTAAATTATAATGTTTAAAATGTACATATTATCAACAAACTTGCTTCAAGTTAAAATTCCAAGTAAAATTCAAGCCCTCCATTACCTACTATACTAAATCTAGCTTCTATTATATCAATTCCAATTTCAAAATTCATTTTAAAGGGGGAAACCTGATTCGGCTAAATACAACAAATAGGTAAATGAAAGGGGAAAAGTACTAATACCATACTTCCTAGACTTGCTTTCTAAAGTATGATCTAGTATTCCTGAAATGGTGCACAGTCTAAACTGTCTTATTGCCTGTTCTCAGCAAGAACTGTAGTCAGATGACAGAGCATCAAAACAGATAACATACAAACTCCTAAAGCAAAACTATTCCACTATGCATAACAGTTAACTAAGTATCATCTATAAAAGGCAATATAGATTAGGCATTAAGAGTCATTTATAGAGAACCAGTTATAGAGTCAGATTCCTTAGGATCAGATCCCAGTTCTACCAATGATTTAACTGTATAACCCTGGGCAAGTTACTTTTCACTCTCAAGGTCTTAGTCTCTTCTTGGGGTTAAACAGGAATAATAAAACACCTGTACTTCACACGGTTGCTTGATACTTAATGTTAACTATCACATTTTGAAAATTAAACATTCGTTTTTATAAAATCATACTTTTTTTTACTTTATTCAAATATCTACTGAGCAGTTATTATTGAGCCAAGCACTGTTCTTGGTACTTGAGATACATACATCAGTGAACAAAGATCTCTGCCTTTATAGTATACATTCTAGTTAAAGGAAATAAGACAATGAAAAGTTAACCACAATGTATAAGTAAATCATCTAGAACAGGGGTTGGCAATTTTTTCTGTAAAAGCCGGACACTAAATATTTCAACTTTTGCAGGGCATATGGTCTGTAGCAACTATTTTTTTTCTTTAGAGACAGGATCTCGCTTTGTCATCTAGGCTGGAGTGCAGTGGTGCAATTAATCACAGCTCACTGAAGCTTCAAACTCCTGACTTCAAGAGATCCTCCCTCCATCTTCAGCCTCCAGAGTAACTGGGACTACAGATGTGCACTACCATGCCCAGCTAATTTTTTTTATTTCTATTTTTAGTAGAGACAGGATCTCACTATATTGTCCAGGCTGTCCATTCCTGGCCTCAAGTGATCCTCCCTCCTTGGCCTTCCAAAGTGCTACTATTACAGGTGTAAGCCTACTCCCAGTCTGTAGCAACTATTTTAACTCAGTTGTTGTAGCACAAAAGTAGTCACAGACAATATGTAACTGAATAAGTGTGGCTGTATTTCCATAAAACTTTATATTTATAGACACTGAAGTTCAAATTTCATATAATTTTCATATCACTAAATATTATTTTGATTTTTTTTCAACTATTTAAAAATGTAAAAACAACACTTAGCTCTTGAGCTATCCAAAAACAACAGGCAGGACATTCTGTTAAACCCATACCATGGATTTTAAATATCATAAGAAATGTCACACAAGAGGATAACAACATTCATTAGAGCCTGGTCTCTGTTTTGATGCTCTGTCATCTATCATTTGTCATTTTATTGGGGGAAAAAAACTCTTAAAAATAATCTTAGTACAAATAGGACACAAATCAAAAGAAAGCATTAATAATGGCTATAATTTTTTCTAATGGTAAAAAAGTAAATACAGTCAATCCTTTGTATCCATGGGTTCCGCATCCACAGATTTAACCAATGGCAGATTAAAAATATTTTTAAAAAATAATTAACAATATAAAATAACAAAAAGTATAACAACTATTTACAAAGCATTTTCATTGTATTAGATATTATAGGTAATCTAGTAATGATTTAACATATATGGGAGGATGTGCATAGGTTATATGCAAATACTATTTTATATAAGGGACTTGAGCAACTGTGAATTTTGGTATCCATGGAGGGTCCTGGAACCAATTCCCCATGGATACTAAGGGAGGACTGTAATGCCCTGACTTAAGGAAAATATTAATAATATCTTACAAGACATGCAGGAAATTTTGTATATATTTTCATAAGACTATCATAAAGTCTTTTAGATTTAACAACAGGCTAAAGCCTAGTTTCATGCTACAAAATGAGAATCAAATTAGCTACAAAAAGAGATTCTACATTATAGAGTCAATCCAGCATAGTGATTAAAAGCACTGACTCTGAAGCCAAACTGTCTAAATGTGAATCTCTTCTGTCAGCAAGTCACTACATTTCTCTGAACCTCAGTTTCTTCATCTGTAAAATAAGGCTAATAATATTAACTACCTCATAGGGTTCTCATGATGATTTAATAAGTTAACGTATTTAAAGAACACAGAATATAAGCCTTACCTAGGCATCTGTAAGCCTTACTTAGGCTTTTCTGTTGTTATTTCTGTATTCAGCCCAAAATATTAATATCATTAGAATTCCTTAAAGAAATTGGTACAGCCATTACAGAAATCAGTATGGAGGTTCCACAGAAAATTAAAATTGGAACTACCATATGATACAGCAATCCTACTTCTGGGTATATGTCCAAAGGAAATGAAATCAGTATCTCCAAGAGATATCTGCACTCCCATGTACACTGCAGTATTATTCACAATAGCCAAAATATGGAACCAGCCTACTAACAAATGGATAAAGAAAATGTGATACACACACACATAATGGAATATTATTCAGGCATAAAAAAGAAGAAAATCCTGACATTTGCAACAACACAGATGAACCTGGAGGACATTATACTAAGTGAAATAAGCCAGACACAAAGACAAATAATGTATGATCTCACTTATACATGGAATCTAAAAAAGTAGAACTCATAGAAACAGAGAGCAGAAAAGTAGTTGCCAGGGGCTGGGGGTGAGAGGAAATGAGGAGCTGTTGATCAAAGAACACTAACTTTCAGTTATAAAATGAAAAAGTTCTGAGGATCTAACGTACAGCATAGTGACTATATAGTTAATAACACTGTATTGTTTACCTGAAATTTGCTGTGAGAATAGATCTTCAGTGTCCTCATCCCCCGCCCCCCCGACACACACAAAGGATAACTACTTGTGGTAATGGATGTTTTGATTAATTTGATTTTGGTAATCATTACACAGTGTACATGTCTATCAAACCATCATGTTGTATACATTGAATATATACCTTTTTTGTCAATGATATCCCAATAAAGCTGGAAAAAAATGACCAATAGATGAAGTCATACTCTTGGTGGAGAACAGAAAAATGGTTTGTACAACAGGTTGAAGAAATGAGTTTCATCTGTATTAAATCCTCAATACATGTTTGTTGATTTGATAAGTGAAAACAATGCAAAAAAGGCAGGGGGTGGGGCAAGAAGAGATGTCCCTAAAGATACTACCCAAGTCAGTTTCTTTCCACACGAAAAGTGCAAATGTTTTTAACCTGATACCTAAAATTAGTAGATTTAGTAGTTAAAAGAATAACCAGAAACATACAATTTAACTTTTTAAAAAAATCTATTTATATTAGTAGTTTTTAAAAATTGTGTTTGCCTCCATAAAGTTATACAAATACATAGGCTTATCTGAGAAAAAATAAACCTGGACACCAATAATTTCTGGAACATACTGAGGCCTATGACGTGCTAGGCACTACACTGGGTGTTTTCAGATGTTTTTAATTCTTAAGACAATCTAGGAAGCAGGTATATAATAATCCCCCTTTTATAGATTTAAAAACTGAGGCTCAGAAAAATAACTTACCTCAAATCATATACCTAGCAGACAATGAAACAGAGACCAAGTCTCCATGACTCTAATATCCATGCTCTTTCCACAGATACAATGTTAGTCCCATTCATAAAGCTAACTTTTCAGATCCAACAGAGTAAATTGCCAGAAAGAACATTTGCTCTAAAGCAACAGTTCTCACCAGGGGGGCAATTTTGTCCCCTAGGAGATAAAGGGCAAGGCCTGGAGAGAGTTTGGGTTGTCACCACTACTGACAACTAGAGGGTAAAAGCCAGGGATGTGGCTAAACATTCTACAATACACAGGACGACCCCCAAAACAAAGAATCAATCATCTGGCCCAAAATGTCAATAGTGCTTCAGTTGAGAAATGTTGTTCTGGAGAAGTGTTTTTCAAACATTGTTAACCACGACTTTCACTACGCAAAATAGTGCAATCCAGATTCATACACATCATAAACACTTCAAACAAATTTCAGGAAACAGTATTTCCCTTTCTAAGCTATGATACACTCTTAACATTTACTTTTCCATTTAATTTTTTAACGTTGTTTCTGACCCACAAAAATGATTTATGACCTACTAATAGGTCATAGAACATATTTTGAAGACACTGGTCTATAGCAGAATATAAATGTTCCCGGTGACCTTTAAAGTTGTATACTCTGGTGGCTCACAAATTCAACCAGGTACCCATACAGAACGGGCTACACATAATCAACAAATAGTAACAAACAGTAACATGGTATCTTGATAGTTGAAAAGGATTTTTAAAGGCTTTCTGTCTCAGACACTCTAAAACATAAAATAATACATCCTGGCTTCAAACTGATTCTCAAAAGTAAGTGTCACTTAAATAGTTCTAAAGTAGATATAAAATATATCATAACAAAAACAAGCCCAAATATCATTACTCCAGATATGTTTTTACTTTCTACTAGCCAGACAATACTTTCATTTAATCAAGCAAGATTTACATGCAGTGAAGAAACCTTAGTAACTATCTCATCAAATTTACTTTACAGATGGAAAAAACGATGGCCCACAGGTGAACTGTTTTCCATAAAACCATAAAGCTAGCAATAAGTAGCAGAACTGGTAAGGTAATGCAAAATCCATGGGCTTCAGAGGGGGCAAAATCCTAAAGTAAAATTCAGCCTTTACTAATTACTAGCTGAATGAGCAGACTAAGTTATTTAACCACTAAGACTGTTTCTCCAACTTCATTTACTTATTTTGATTTTTTTGAGACAGGGTCTAACTCTGTTGCCCCAGCTAGAGTGCTGTGGCATCTTCATAGTTCACTGCAACCTCAAATTCCTGGGTTCAAGAGATCCTCCTGCCTCAGACTCCTGAATAGCTGGGACTACAGGTACAGACACCACCAAGCCCAGTTAATTTTTGTATTTTTTTGTAGAGACAGGGTCTCTCTCTTGCTTAGGCTGGTCTCAAACTCCTGACCTCAAGCAATCCTAGCGCCTTGGCCTCCCAAAGTGCCAGGATTACAGGTGTGCGCCACCATGTCTGGCCTGTTTCCTCAATTTAAATGAAGGGTAATACTTGTTTTACAGGGCTCTTGCAAGAATTAAAAGAAATCATGTATGCATGTAGTAAGAACTCATTAAATTCTCTTTTCCTTCCTCTCCCAGCTCTCAATGCAATAATCTTTCTACACCAAGTCAATCTTTCCAAATGCCAGTTAATAAATTTTTATAGGTATGCAGAGAAATGAGAGAAACAAGGAAAACTGATCATAAAGCTACATTTCACACGATTTCTAAAAAATAATCTATTCAGAATATTCTGAGCTTCTTTCCTTTTAAGGATTTTTATTATAAAATATCCTTTCTTTATAAAGTGATAAAGTAGATGACACTTTTAGGACATTTAACTGAAAAACTTGGACACTCCTTAAGGCTCCACTACTGGAGTGTTTTATAACTGGTTTATATATAAGCCTGGGAATCTCCATACTGTGTCTTTATAGCCACCACCTACTTTGTTCTCAGAAACCAATTCAAAGAGACCACTCCCGACACTTTAATGTAGAGATGACCAGATATAACTTCCTTTGCTCTATTTCCTATTTAGAGTTCCATCCTAGCACAGATGTTATTACGCATTAGATTGTAAACTCCTTAAGAAGAGGTACCACAACTCACATTGCAAACACAAGGTATTACAGGGCAGACAGTAGAAGCTCCATGCTGACAGAATTAATGGAGTAAAGCTCTGAGGACTGGAAGAAAGACTGAGAAATTCAAGTAAAATAGAAAAGGAATGTCATTCAATGCAAAGTTTCACTAAAAATCATCCTAGTTTGGAAGGCCAGTGAATTAGCAAAAAAGATTTCTTAGCAGATTATTACCTAAAAAAACAGAAACTACTATGGATTCACACACAAAAAAATTTAAAACTAGGAGTCCTAATACTGATTTGGGTTTCCATCTGGATCTATCACTAACTGCTTAAATAACCTTGGCCTACCTAATCTAGGCCTACAAATCCCCAGCTATAAAACAGAAATCCCCCCTGCCTTTACCTACTTCAAAGGATTGTTTGGATAACAAAGGTGAAAAAACCTTTTACAAACATAAGAGGAAATCCATGAACAAAGTATTAAATTAGGTATTATACAGCAATATTTAAAACAACCTAAGACATGATATTTGCCAGCTTTTGAAAATTCATCGTGCTCTTTTCTCATGCTAAAATTCAGTTTTATACCTAAAAAAGCTTTTAAATGGTCTAAGAAAATAAATTATTCTAAGTAAAATGATTAAGCACATAAATGATTGATTTGATGCAAATAAACAAATGCTCCTAAAATATACTGCACTTGAAAAGTTGAACACTGGAAATAAAACTGACTTCTTTTTAGTAACGGGCATTCAGAGCCAAAATTTGGAATACAGTACAGTGAAATAGTTGGGTTGGATATCCTTGGCCTACACAAGCAAAGGATGGTGATGGCAAAACTTGAGGTGACAAATTTACAAAAATAAACAAGGCACTCTTCCTTTAATTCCTCTAAGACTATTCAGCCAATACAAAATACTTATTTTTCCACTCTGGTTCCCAAAGGGCATCCTACGAGATATTTTCATTTGTTATCAGCATCAAGAAGAAATCCAGATGTAAAATTCCTATGCAGTTTTTTTTTTTTTAAATCACCTTTGTCACAGATCAAAAAACTGGACTTTTTTTTTTTTTTTTGAGACAAGAGTCTTGCTCTGTTGCCCAGGCTAGAGTGCCGTGGTGTCAGCCTAGCTCACAGCAACCTCAAACTCCTGGGCTCAAGCGATCCTTCTGCCTCAGCCTCCCAAGTAGCTGGGACTACAGGCTTGCACCACCATGTCCGGCTAATTTTTTCTATATATTTTTAGTTGTCCAGCTAATTTCTTTCTATTTTTAGTAGAGACAGGGTCTTACTTTTGCTCAGGATGGTCCTGAACTCCTGACCTTGAGCGATCCTCCTACCTCAGCCTCCCAGAGTGCTAGGATTACAGGCGTGAGCCAGCACGCCCAGCCAGAAAATTGGACTTTTAATCTTCTTGATGAAAATGTACAATCTCATTAACTATATCTAATTAGTTCAAAATTAGTGATAATTTTTGACTTACACTATGTTAAACTGAAAATGCTTTATTAAACTAGTTATGCAAGAGAGGACATCTGACTACTGTAACGAATTTTATTTGACTCAGTTGTTTTCTAAAAAGCAACTATATTTTCAGAACTTGTTCAAACATTCTCAATCACCAGCAAAAGAAGCACAAAAATAGTGACCGACTTCTTGAAAATTTTAAAATAAGGCTAGTTAGCCTACTACACAAATAAAATTGTGATTATTTTGGGAGGTCAAAATCATTTGGAAATTTGATGAAGGCTACAAATCGCCTAGGAAAATATACACAAAATTTTCCAACATAATTTCAGGTGATCTCTAGACTACCTCTTCACAGTATAAGTTGGAGAGAAAACCTTGGATTCCACTAGTTCCTAATATGTTCCGTTTCTGATTTTGAGAGAATAAAATGCACCGCCCCCCCCCATTTCTTCTTTTCTGCAACTAAAGGATATTGTCAGAATGAGCTAAATACAAAAGCCAGAGGGGTAAAAACACTGCAATAGACAATAGAGTTAACTGGAAAATTCACGGTTATATACTTCTGCTTAATGGCTTAAGCCTTAACCATTCCTTAAGCTTCTCCTAGGTAAGTGGCTCTCACTCTTGGCTGCACACTGCACTCACCTGGAGACCTTTAACTTATACTTGATGTCTGGGTTCCACCGTCAGAGAGTCTAGTTGTAGTGATTTGGGCATCAGGTTTTTAACAGTTTTTGGGTTAATTCTAATAAGCAACCAAGGTTGCAAATCACTGACAGTCCTATTCAAGCTGTATCTGAATAGGGCATTTTAAATTGTCAAAATGGTGGAAGGGAGAAGACGGTTGTGGGGCAGGGGTGCTAAGATCTGAAATTCAACCTCACTGCTTTAAATTGCTGATCTTGAGTGTGGCCTAGCAGAGAACATCGTGAGCATCCTCTACCCACCCGGCTGGGCTATAAGGCAAGCCCTCTTTTCTGTCCACAATGGTTCTGCTTAATGCTATGTAATTTCTGCAAATTCATAAAAGTTGATTTCTATGCTTAAACAACAATCATTTAAATGTTTTTTATTTGATTCATTTCTACAAGAAATAGGCCTGCCTTAATTTTGCAGCATATCCACGACTTTCCCCAACATAAACTGTCAAATATGTGGAATTTTAATATTGTTTTAAAGTCATTAGCAAAAGGCCTTGAACTATCACCATGAACGTGTTTTTTTAGCTTAAGCTGCGCTAAATAAGAGGCCAAAATGGTTCTCACAGTTAAACCAACTTTTCCCGAGGCCCTTTCATTCACGCCCATGTAAAGAATTCCAACAGAGAATAGCCGTCTTACAAAATAATCTACATCCAGTAAATGCTCGCGGAAATAAAAGTTCCAAGGAAAAAGATAACCGTATATGAGAAGTGAAGGTTCTTTAATTCCTAAGCCTGGTTTTTCTCTCAAATCAAACTGGTGAAAAATCTGGGGTAAAATGAGCAGAGGGGGTAGTTGGGAGAAGCTCCTCTTTCAGCCAGGAAGCAAGCTAGAGGTTCAGAGGAAGGATGGATGGGTGTTTGCACAGAGATCCAGAGAGCCCCAGAACAGGCCGGAGGGGAGGGAGTGACGAGGGGCGAGGACAACTGCAGAAACGGCCTACTCTCTGCGGATGGGAACCCCACCGCAGGTGGCCGACGCAAGGTCCCCAAGCTTCGTGGGGAGGGAAGGGACCCCTCTCCCTAAGGGGGAAGCAGCGGGAGGCCAGCGTGCAGCAGGGGCTGGCCCCGAGGGCGGCCGGTGGCCAGGGCAGCGCCCCTCCTCCGCGCGCCAGGCCCTGGGGCAGGAGGACGCTGCCAGGAAGAGGCTGCGCCGCCCGCCCCGAGGGCGCGTCCGAGCGGAGATGCGGGCTCCCGGAGGGGCCCGCAGCGGGAGGGGAGGTGCGGGCGAGCGGCGCGGCGCTGACAGCTGCGCAGGCGGCTCCTCGCGCTGCGGCGGCCCCGGGGGCTGCGGGCGCCGCACGGGCCAGGCCGCCCCAGGGACCCGGCCAGCTCCTCCTCGCCGCCTGCGCCGCCCAGAGCAGCAGGCCCTGCGCTCCGTTACCTTGTCGCAGTAGAGCCCGACCAACTGCTTCATCCGCCAGTGTGGGGCGGTGAAGACGTCCACTTCTTCAGGGAAAGGCGCCATCGCGACTGCCTCAGCCTCCGCCTCAGCAGCCGCGGCCGCCGCCTCTCCATAGACACCCTCGCCGCGGGGCAGAGGCGGCGCGCCCCCACGCGCATGCGCCCGCCCCGTCGGCGCGCGCGCCCGGGCAGCCCGGGCGGCCGAGACGCGGGTGCGCGCAAGCCGCCGCCATGCGGTCCCCGCGGCGCACGTGACCGGGCGCGCGCGGAGGCGCGCGGCTTTTACCTCCCGCCTCCGCTCTTTTCATTCCTTGTCCTTTTCGTGTCCTGCAAAAAGAAACCAAACCTTTTCCCTGTTTGTCTTGCTACATAAAAACACACTATGTGAAGGGAGGAAATGTCGTTTTAGTGACGCTTTCAGCTCTTCTCCCCGTTGCTGCCCTGTCCACCAGGCCTTGAGGCCGAGGTGAGCAAGCACAATGGCCGCGGTAAGGGCCGTGAGCCCTGTCTGGGCGCCCAGGCCATGACGCCCTGTTGACTGGGGTGACTGCGCCGCCCTCTGCCTCCCTACGGTTCGCGGGTGCCGGACTTTCGGCCGCCGGGCCGAGCTCAGAGCACCCCGCCCGCTAGTCAAAGGCCGGGGCTTGACCCCCGCCCCAGCAGGTTGGGTGAACCGGGGCTGGGGGGCTCCAAGAACTGGAAACGCAAACGGAAAACGATGGCGCGTGGTGGGACCGGATACTAGGCGTCCCAGGCGGCAGCCGCGGAGCCTGCGTGTGAGGGGCTGGGCAGAGATGGCGAGGGAAAGGCCTCGTGGAATTCGGGAGACTCAGCGGAGGGAAAGACGGTATCTGGGAATTCAGGAGCGGAAACGCACCTCAAACGCAGGGACGCCAGGTCACGGAGAGGCCAGACGGGCCTTGGGGGGCGGGGAAGGGTGAGTAATCTAGGAAGGTTAGTGCGGGAAAGAATCTTGGTGTAAATCCCTGCATTTTAAGGCGAGGCTCAGAGAGAAAGAAGACGACTTAACGGCACTACCCAGTAAAAGGTCAGTCTGTCTCTTACCTGTATGTCACCTGACCTGCGCCCCAGGCCCTCAGGAGACCCTGTTCTCCTCTCACCCTAATCAATTCTGCCCTAGTTGGCTGGAGGACTGATGAACAGATAGAGAAATGGGAGAAAACCGGGAAGGCTGAGAACCTGGGGAGGATATGTTATTTGCTTACTGGCCATAAACTCCAGGAGGGCAAGAACCAGATAAGCTGTGTTCACTTTTGTATCTCTGGTATCTCTCACAGTTCCATGACAACTTGGGACAAATATTGAACAAATAATGCAATAGGAGGAGGTGAGAAGGAACTTTGCAGTGGAATGCATCCCGTTTAGTTCTAATCTTACTATGTGCCATTTATTGACAGGCAGTGTGAGCCATGGTTAAATCCAGACTCTGGAGATGAAATTAGATTTTGCCAGATACTAGCTGTACAACCGTGAGCTGGCTACATGACTTCTTAGTGCTTCCGTTTCCTCTTATATAAAATGAGGGTGCTAGGATTAACTGTTTTCCAAAATAAATAAAATGAGGGTAATAATACCTACCTCGTAGGATTTTTACGAGGATTAAGCAAGTTAATATATTTGAAGTGGTTATAATAGTACCTGGCACAAGTACTTACAGAATAATAAGTACTGTCTTTAAGCTATTAATACGAAATAAAACAACTCTATGAGGTAGTGCTATAGGAAAGCCTTGAAGACCTTTGGGTAATGGCCTAGGGTCCCACAAATCAGTAAGTAAATAATCTGTCCATATAAATCTAGGTCTGACAGTACCCTCCCAGGCGCTGCATTAGTTGGCATACAAACATGGCTTATACACTGTCTGTTCTAAGGAAGTGGGAATAATGCTTAAGGGATAGAATAGTAAAGTCCTTGGTAGAGCAATCTCTGTCTTCTTCCCTCCCTCTTACCCTGTTTCTCCTTATTTTTTCCTCTGCTCTTGCCTTAGGGCTTTACCTCTACATTTTTTAATAACTGCCAGCGGACATTTTCTTATTTACTCTCTATTTCTTTACTTTATTCTGATCTTTCACTCCAGCTATCTTGGAATGTAGAATCAGACCTCAGATGAACCAGTTATATAAAGAAATGAGCTCCATAAGAACAAGCACTTTGTTTTATCCTCAGCACTTAGAACAATGTCCATCATACAGTTAGTACTAAACAAATATTTGTTGAATAAAGAAGGAACGAGGAAAGTTCATGGCATTCTGTAATTTCCTCATTTTAACTATTAATACACCATGTTGTATTTCCCATTCACCTATTTCTGTCTGTATTGTTCACTAGCATATCCCTAGAACCAGGTACATTAAAAAGGTGTTTAGCAATAAAAAAGCCCATCCACACACACAGCTTCACTGTAACCCGGATTTGAAGCTGTGTAGTCAGTTAAAGAATATTAACAGCCACTTTGGACCCTAGCCATCTCAAGGAATTTGTGTAAGATGACAAAATGAAAGAAATGAAGTGATAAAAAAATAAGCTCTGTGGGTCATTTTCCCTTCAAAAGAAGCTGTTAACATTAGCTCCATATGCTGAGTAATGTAGCAATTAATCACCTGATATATACAGAATAAATGATTGACTTATATTGAACTTTAGCTCTAGAAAGAGGTCACTGATCAGTGTAGTATCATTACCGTAGATTACTGCAACTACAGCAGATAGGAATTGTTATTAAAGCCAAGGTTGTCATTTTAATCACTTCACTGTATGACTTCCTCAGGTACATGACAGCAGACAATTCTAAGAGATCTTGCCATTGGCCACCAAAAGGAGACTGGATAAGGCATGTGACCAGAACAGTGAAAATCCACATCATGTAGTGCCTGGTAGGGTGGGTGTTTTCTCTTTCCCACTCTCATTCTCTCAGAAAAACTTGGTGCTACAAGGGGAAAAAAAAAATCAAATCATTCTTTGGCAACCTAAAAATCCAATGACTCTAGGCCTCTTCTATAGTATTTTCCAACCCTAGTTTTGAAGACCCTGGAAAGGGTTTCTGGTCAGAGAAGGTCAATTTTAAGGAATTGTACTCTATTTATTTGAATATGTAACACAGCACTTTCCCCAGTAAGAGCTTAGTTGTGAAAAACAAGCAATGAAAGAATGTTTCAATTGCAAGACAATTGGAATCATAGTCCTAAATCAATACCAGAGTTGATACTCATTGCTGGTCAGTATAGCCAATCAACAATTGCTGTGGCAGGCTAAGACAATTTAGTGGTTGCTGTGATTTAAATGTTTGTCCCCTCCAAAACTAATGCTGAAACTTAATCCCCAACAGGGCAGTATTAAGAAGAATTGGGGCCTTTAAGAGGTGATTGTGTCATGAGGGCTCTCCCCTCATGAATGGATTAATCCATTCATGAATTAATGGGTTATCATGAGATTGGGACTCGTAGCTTTATAAGAAGAGGAAGACAGGCCGGGTGTGGTGGCTCACACCTGTAATCCTAGTACTCTGGGAAGCTGAGGTGGGCGGAGCGTTTGAGCTCAGGAGTTCAAGAGCAAGACCCCATCTCTACTAAAAATAGAAAGAAATTAGCTGGACAACTAAAAATATATAGAAAAAAATTGGCCGGGCATGGTGGCACATTCCTGTAGTCGCAGCTACTCAGGAGGCTGAGGCAGTAGGATCCCTTGAGCCCAGGAGATTGAGGTTGCTGTGAGCTAGCCTCACACCACGGCACTCTAGCCTGGGCAACAGAGTTAGACTGCAGAGTCCCTGCCAGAAAGAAGGCCCTCACCAGATGTGGCTTCTCAACCTTGTCTTTCCCAGCCTCCATAACTGTAAGAAATAAATTCTTTTTCTTTATAAATTATCCAATTTCAAGTATTCTGTTACAAGAAACAAAAAATGGGCTAAGACTGACACATACAGGATGTTGTCTTAATCTACTTTCTAGATAGCCAGAGAGGGCTTTCTGGTAGAAGTAGTAGCCCTTAAGCTCAGCATTAAAGATTAAAAGAATTATCCGTTTGGAGCTCCAGGGACTTTATTTTCACTTAGTCAGCAAAATTGGACACCTACTATGCAGCAGGGATTCAGGACATAAAGCTGAATAAATCCACACTACTCTTCTTGAACTTCTCATAGCTTTCAAGGAGATTGAAAGTTTTGCATTACCCAACCCATCCTGAATCAGTCAATGTTTCTTCCTTGTTAATTCCAGTCCCTCCGACTACAGCTTTAACTACCGAATATTTTGAACAACAAAAAATCAGAATGACATAAATAAGAGTACCCAATAAAGTAATTTATCTTATTTCTTAACAATTTTAAATACCTGACGTTACATATAATGTGCTTATCTGCCTTTGTCTATGTTCCCAGAACAAGCAGTAAGCAAACAGTAGGCATCAAATACCTGTTGCTGCATAAATGAGAATTTGAAAGGCCTTTACAAACCAAAATTCCCATTATTCAGTAATATGCAAAAATATTTTTTAAGAAAAATTAATCCAAACAAATTATAAAGTTTTTCTTTCAACAATTGTTCATCCCTGTAAAGGGTTCTCATTTTGACCCCTTAAGCAGGAATTCATTCCTAAACTGGGTAGTGTGTGTGTGACTTGGGCACCTCTTTACCCAGATTTCTGATTCCTTCTCCCAAGAGAATGTGAGCTACACCACAAACTACATAAGTGTCCAAATATGTAGTCCCATTTCTTAGATCACTTTTTGAAGGTAGTTTTAGATAATGTTGAAACCAGAGTTTATTTCATTACAAATATGAAGATATAATGTATATAATAGTCCATGTTTCTTTACAAAAATTCCAAGCAGAAAAGAGCCTTCCATTTCCTAAACATACCTCTAGGTCACCTATCTTGTTCTTAATATATACTGCCAAGTCAACACCAACAACTTGACTTCCGATCAAAGGCTCTATTATGGGTTGACTTGCTGGGAAAAGTGTGTATGGCCTGAGGGAAAGGTGGCTAATGTCATGGACAACTTGACTCAGCTGTTTGCACCATGTTGTGAAGGAAGATATCACAGGTTTCTGGAATGGAAAGGACGATAAGCTTCCTGTAAAGTGTCAGGCTTACATTCATTGTAATGATGAAATCTGGCAGGTGATTGCTTAATCCCTGTCTACAGAGAGGGAAAAAAAGTATTTAGGAAAGTATCCATTCTGTTTCCATCCTCCCTACACCTGACATTTTTGAAAAAAAACTCAAAACAGGGTACAAAATTATCCTCAGTTACATAAGGCGACTCCAAGAAAATTTTTAAATGTTGAGAGCTATGTAAGCAGAAAGAAACAGGGATGTCACATATATGTCTGATTCCTATTCACTAACTAATAACTGTTCTTTTGGAACAGCCTGGCTAATAAATGAAACATTGACCTGAGTTCTAATCCCTCCTCTGCCACTAACTACCTATCCATGGGACCCAGGGCAAATCACTTGTCCATTCTGGGGCCTCAGTTTCCTTATTTGTGCAGACTTGGTCTGGGACACTTCTGAGTGATGAGGAGTGCTAAATAATTAATACATATTAATTAATCTACAGCACATGTAAAAAGGACTTTCCCAGGTTTACCTCTTGTGGGAAATCAGTCACTAATCACCCAGATAAATCAAATGATGATCTTAAATCAATCATTTTCTTTATATAACCATTTTAACTGTGATTATTTCGATTCACTTGTCTTTACCAAAGTGATTCTTTGGACTACTATAAGTCTTTTCCCTTGTGTGCAAGATTGTAACAAAACTTTGTTATATGCTTGTAATTGAACTGTTCTTTAACAGTAGTGAAAGAATATAACAAAATGGATAGGGGTGTGGATCCAGTTTCTTCATCTGTAAATGGATAGTGAGTTTCCATCTCACAGGGTATCCTGAGAATGAATGGAATTTAGCAGAGAGCCTGGCATAGGAAACACCAAATGTTAGCTATTACTTTTACCTGTAAGATGAGGAGATTGGACAAGATGTTCTCTTTGGTCTCTGCCAGTTCTCAGTTTCTGGGAACCCTAGGAATAGCACCTCAAAGCTGTCTCTTTAGGTTAATTCTACAAATTGATTTATCTAGAAAAACAACTTAGATTTGGTTACAAGTGACAGAAAATATGCAATGACAGTGGCTTAAACAAGATAGGGATCTTTTTTTCTTTTTCTCGTGTATTAGTTATCTAATATGCAACAGCGTAACAAATTACCTCAAAACTTAGTGACTTACGATAGCAACATTTATTATTTCAGTTTCTGAGGATCAGGAATTCTGGAGTGGCTTAGCTGGGTTCTCTCATGAGATTGTAGTAAAGTTGGCATATATTTATTCCAAAAAATAAATAATCCATTCTTCTGAGGGCTTGAGGGAAGAATAGAAAAATGTTGGAAGTCTGAGCTCAGGATCAGACAGTGTCCCAGCTCCATCCTTCTGGGAAAATTAGCTATTCTCTCTGAGTTTCTGGGTCCTAACTTAATAAACTGTGAGAATGAATAATACATACCTGAGGGTGCTATTGTAAAGATAAACTCAATTAATAAGTGTAACAGGCTTTCACAATGCATGGCACACTAATATTCAATACTATCTTTTAATATTATTATATATAATACATTAAAATAATAAGAATATTCCAAGAGCTCAACAGAGATGCCTTGTTGCTTTGAAAAGTTGGGCTTAGAAATCATCGATAACAAAGCTCAATATGGACAATTCAAGTGAGCCTCTTTTCATCATTCTCAGCCTAGAAATGGTGAAGGGTAAAACCTCTTTTCCTGAATAGCATTCTGTAGGGAGTTAAAATTGTATTAGTCAATTATCTTTATGTTATTTAAATATTCCTAGGTAGTTGATACTGTAGTTATAATTTTTTTTCTTTGCAGAGGTGTTCTGCTGACAAGGAACAGAATAATAGTGAATAAGTTTGTGGCTTTACAAAGTTTAATTATGCACATTTGTTACTACCAGATCTTTGTCAAATTAATGCTTCCATACCTGAATAATTAACCCATAAAAGAAAATAGTAGGTCATATTGACCTGGTCTGCAGGGTGAGCAATAAGTAAATAAGAAATGGTTGTGAAATATTTACCAAATATAACTATCTGATTTAGATCAGCTTTAGGATGGGTGAAAATAAAAGGAATGATATTATTCATGAAGAATTACAAGTTTAATCTTGTCTTGAATCTTGCCAGTCTCTTACTGAACGTTTCTGAGAAATGATATCCCTTCGTGTACATACAGCATAATACATTTATGATCTTCCTCTCCAAAGGTAAGGGTGTATTATGCATTGATGATAGCCATCATTTATTGAAATACTAACAATATACTAGGCAACACGTTATTTCACAACATTGTAAAGTAGATTCTGTCAACACAGTTTTACAGATGAGGGAAACACAGTTCAGAGAGGCAGAAGTAGGATTTGAAGCCAGTACTCCCTCCTTACACAACTATCACACCTTTACTTTCTGTTAAAAACAAGTCTGACCACATAGCCTTGTTGGGTGCTTCATCAGTAAAAAGGGGTGCAGAGAGTGGGAAATAATGGACAGCAGAACAGGAGGCAGAGGATACACTCCTTCCGGGCTCTCAGCTGCGTGCTTGCTCTCACTTAAATTAAGGATAGCAGATATGAAACAATAATTAAGAGGCAATAAACTGTATGGTACTTACAATGCAAGTGCAATAAGACTTCAACCAGAGAGCTCATGCCAGGGGTACCTGAACTAACCCCATCCCTTACAGTGTTCCTCAAAATATAGTCCTGGGAGAAACTACATCAGAATCACATCAGGTGATTTTAAAGATGTGATATCTGAGACCCACCCTTAGAAATTTGATTCAGTACATTTGGGGCAAGGTCTAAAACTCTACATATGATTTTTATCCAACTAAAATTTGAGAAACAGTATTCCAGTTACTATGCTTCCATAATTAAATCTGTTTTTCAAACTTGATAAGGTGTTGCAGAGTCCACTGAAGTCATAGTATCATTTGCAAAACACAACATGATATATTAATGCTAAATATAATATAGCTAAATTTAGAAGGTAAGTATAGAAATAGTATAAACTTTTCGAGCAAATAGATCTGAGCTCAAATCTCCTCTGCTGCTTAGTAGTTATGCAACTATGGACATGTTCCTGAACGTCTCTGGGCCTTAGTTTCCACTGCAGTAAAATATTGATTATAATACCTTAATGGGTTATTGTGAAGACTGCCATTCAATAAAAAGTATCTTTATTACTAAACATCTAACACTGTGTGAAATAGGATGCGGTATCTTAATAGACTCCAGTCTCAGTATCTCCATTGAGATATTAGTGGCCAGAGGTTTCAAAATGGTTTGAACCATTGTAGTGGTTCGGAACAGTAGAACTGGAATCAGATTGTCTGGGTTCGAATCTCAGCTGGTCTACTTTCTCACTTCCAGCAGGGTAAACCAGAACCTCTTTTGCCTTCTGATAATGAGGCTTTTGCTAATATCGTTAAGCCGCCAACTTGTTCTCTACTCTATAAAATCAGCTGTTACGTGGACATAATACAGTCTATCTCACAGGGTTGTGGAGAGGATTAAACGAGATTATATAGTTAAGGAGTTTACAACAGTACCCAGCACATGATTTTTTTTTACTTTTTTAAAAAAAGAATAACCTGCTTATTTCTGTTACTATTCAGCAAACATTATGTGACTACCGTGTGTGAAAAACTACAGATTCAGTATGTCCAAAAGGGAACTTACTATTTTCTTTGTCCTCTGTGGTTGCCAAGCTTTCTGTATTCTCATCTTACTTTTATCACTGTTCATTGCATTACCCTCACTAGAATAATGATAGCAAACAACTTGTGTTCTATTCTAAAGACTTTTTGATATTAAATTATTTCTATTCACAGAATAACTATATGAAGCATAGGCACTATTATCATATAGATTTTACAGATGAAAAAACTGAAGAGGGTTCATAATTTGCCCAAGGTTATCCCATTACTGTTAATAAACAGCAGAGCCATGATTCACACCTAGGCAGTCTAGCCTCAGAACTTACTTGTATCTTTTATGGTAATACATGATACTGTTTCTAGAGATGTTGGAGTTATCTTAAAAGCTTTCACTTTCTATCACTTCGATATCTAATAAGATACATAGTCCTCTTAAACTTCTCTAATCCATCCCCTTTCTCTACTCACTAATATATACCTAGTTTAGGTCTTACTGACCTCTGCTTGAACTACTGGTCTCCCCTGCTTTTAGCTTCTCATTCTAATCCTTCTGCCAAACCAATAGTCAGAAATGTTTCTAAAGCAAAAAATTTGATAAATGACTCTAAGTTAAAAACATTTAATGGCACCCCAATTCCTATCAAATGGGACCCAGATACTCTAATGTGTCATTCAATGAGACACCAAGTGCAGAACCTCACTTAAAAAGTTGAATATATTGCATTTTTATAAATACGAACACATCTTTTTCCTCTCTAAATTGGACCCTTTTTGAAGAAGATAGGGACACTGTTTTGTTCATGTTTATATAACCTTTATTTCCCCAGACTCCAACAGCCCACAGGTACAAATAAGGTCACAAAGTCATTAATATAGGAAATCTGAAGGATTCATTGTACCACCTTCAAGTTTAGACCCTCTAGCTTCAATAAAATCCTCCCCACCGTTACTACAAAGGGCTTCTGAGTCCTCAGGAATGTTTTTTCACAGGGCTAGTCCTACATTCACTCCCACCACAGCTACACTGCTACCCAAGATGAAAAGTGAGCCACTGTTGTCTCTCCCATTCTTCCCCTGGGCCCTAAATTGTCAGGTGGTCATCATGAGCTTAGGTGCCAAGGTAGGGAGGAAAGGCTTTGTGACATACTCTAAAGGAGTTCTAATGGAGGGTTGTTTCAGCCCATGTGGTTAGTGAATAAATACAGCTAAATAAACAGCTTTCAACTGTATTTACAACCCTCTAGCTCTCTAGGGATCAGATAGGCAGTCAGGGATCTGAGGCAGGGCAAATTTGAGGTACAGCCATACCACCATAATCAGAATCCCTCTCTTACTCCAACAAGGCTTTATTACTGGTCCAGCTCGTTAATTCTTTAGAGACAGAGTCTTGCTCTGTCACCCAGGTTGCAGTGCAGTGGCACGATCATAGCTACTGCAGCCTCAAACTCGTGGGCTCAAACACCTGAGGCTCCCTGCCTCAGTCTCCCAAGTAACTGGGACTGCAGGTGTGCACACCATGCCCTGCTACCAGCACATTTCTTCTTCCCTTAGGATGATCTGCCTTACAGGAGTTACCTCAGCCAATCTGGTAGAATTTTTACGGAGCTGCCTTTCATGTTTTCCAGATGTACCTAAAATTATTTGAATCACAGCTAATGTTCCAAATACATACTCCAAGTTTTGTCTTACTTCTTCCCATCCTCTCCCCAACTGCACTGCCTAGTATAGAGCTTAATGACTACTAAAGCCTCAATAAATGTTTTTAAACATGTAATAAAAAATAAAATTCTATGCCACTTGAACAGAGCTCAAGTTTATCTGAGAAAAGGAACCGAAACTTAGGATGAGGCTACTTGGTCTCCAGTCTAAAACTACACAAAAATCCTGAAATTTAGGAAAATTTAAGGAGGAAAAAAACCAACCAAGTACATGGCTCTCAACTGAAATGGATTTGGCTGTTGCCAGATGACTGTCTATCTGCACCTGTGTTCTGGCAACCTCCAAAGGAATCTGGGTCACAATTAAGTGAACTGTCCAAGACCAGATGCCACACCCTCTTGGGCTGAAGCAAGAGGAAGTTGATTCACTTTTCTTGTGGCCAAATGCATACAGAATTGCCTCAATTTCCTACTGATACTTTAAAAAACAAAACAAAACCATTTCCTCATTTGGCTCATGTAATGCAAATCTTTTAGGTTGTTTGGCTTTTCAGAGTTTAAAAATATGAGTTTTTGTTGTTGTTTTGTGCTATTTTTTGATGAAAGTGCAGCTTGTTAGGGAATGGATAAAATTCCTACAATTGCTTACTATATTAGGTTTTAAAAACATTGGTAGTGTTTCATTCACTGGTATTAAATGTTTCATTTAAAAAGAAATCACTAATAAGCCAAGCATGTAAAGACAAATACTGCATGATCTTACTTACATGTGGAATCTAAAAAGATGGAACTCATAGAAGTAGAGAATGATGATTACCAGAGGCTATTAGGGTGGGGAGGGAGGGAATGAGAGTTGTTGATCAAAGGGTACGAGGTCTCAGATAGAAAAGAGGAGTAGGTGTTGAGATCTATTGCACAACAAGGTGACTATAGTTAATGTGTATTTCAAAATAACTAAATTTCAAATGTCTCACCATGAAACATGATAGCCATATGATGGATATGTTAATTAGCTTGATTTAATCATCCCATATTGTATATACATATCAAAACATTAGACCTCATAAATGTATGCCATTATGAACTGTCAAAAATATTAATAAATTACTAAATTGTTGAATACTTTCTAGTTTCATGTGAATAATATAAGCCATATTTGCACTATCACAAGTTGCAACTATTAAATAATGAAAATCTCATCCCTCTTTGTATTATTAGAGACAGGATCTCTCTGTATGTTGCCAGGCTGGTCTTGAACTCCTGGGCTCAGCTGATCCTCCAGTCTCAGCCTCCCAAGTAGCTGGGACTACAGGTGCATACCACCATGTCCAGCTGATCTCACTGTTAATGATTTGAATCATGTGATAGTGCAAAGGGCACTTGAATACATGTCAAAGTACTTCAGTTCCATTCTTTGCTCTTTCACTAAACAACCACATGATCATGAGCAAGCTCTTTAACCTTTATGGCAATCCATAAGAAAACATGTAGAAGTGTCTAGTGCAATGCTTGGCATATGATATAGGCATTCAATATTTGTTAGAATGGAAGTTTTAACTCAAATTAAACAACTCATATTCTATATGAGTTACAGACTGAGTTGCAGTACCCTCCTATTTGACATGTAGATCTGGAAAGATTCATTTTATCCAAATGAGACTAAGCAAGGTCCCATATTGCCTGTTCACACTGAATCAAATGGCATAGTGTAATGCTTTTTTTTCAACCACAGGTCACAAGCTAATTGTGGATTGAAACCAGGAAATTTTTTTAATAGAAAAATGCCAGAGTAATTTAATTGAAGTCTGAGCAAAGGCTGTGCCTGCTGCCACAAATACTGTGACCAACTGTGGCCACTGATAAGAAACAATTAATGGAGAGGATGTGATACACAAAACTTGAACTGGCTAGGATATTTTGCATGCTGTCTTTTTATTTGATTTCATGATATAAGATGGTCAATTTAACTATCACCTTAATAGAAAAGCCAATGATTGTACAATTAAAATTTTGGTTAATATAATTCAATTAGTTGTGCTTTAATGTCTGAAGGAATTTCATCTGCTACTGACAGAATTATCCAGACAAAAAGGTATCAGTTAAACATGTACAGTTCATTTGTCAAAACAGATTATCTAATGTTATGTTTGAATTTATAACTTGTAACACTGTAATCAGACTAATACACATTGTACTTAAATCATTTTAAAAAATAAAAATAATAATGATGAAGTGAAAACAGTGCTCAAGTTCAACTGCTGGATCTGGGATGTAAAATAAATGACAATACAGACAAAACTGTTGAGTTTAAACAGCAATTTTTTTTTTAATTTCAGAACATTACAGGGGTACAAATGTTTTGGTTACATGGATTGCTTTTATTGCTTGAGACAAAGTTGTAAGTGTGCCCATCATCCAGATAGTGTACACTGTACCCGTTAGGTATGGTTTCACCCATCCCTAAATAGCAAATTATGACTTCATTCAAACCACATTCTAAATAGAAAAAAGGAAAGTACAAAAGATTATAATGAAGATAATTTAATAGGTGGGTTTGTCAAATATATCAATATATATATTAATAATATATTCTTAAAATAAAAGCTTAAAATCTTCAAAATTGAAAAGCCACTTGGAAGCAACCTGCTGAACTTACTGATAAAAATGGACAAAAATACATTCAAATACTGTCAAAATACATTCACAGCCTAATTTCTTAGTTATTCCCCTATAGTTAGTGATAAAGCCTTATTCTCATTATTAAAGCATATTGTGAGACAGAAAACAAGTCACCTATATTGTTCTAACATGTTTTGATACGGTATGTACAACTTTATATCTCAGATAATTAATTAAAAATTGTGCAGAGTGATATCACCAGTAGCTCATTTACTTTTTACCAATGCAGAACATTTAGAAGCAATACTTAACTACAAGTCTGTGCAGATTTCATAATCTAACTTGTTGAGAACATGCTGCATAACACTTTTGGTTTGTTAGACATATGTAGAAAGATCAGTTAGTACAGGATGTCATATTGTTTAAATACAACCTCAAACAAAAGATATATAGTCATGTGTCACTTAAGGACAGGGATATATTCTGAGAAATGTGTCATTAGGCAATTTTGTCATTGTGCAAACATCACAGAATGTATTTACACAAACCCAGATGATATAGCTTAGCCTATAGCTTCTAGGCTACAATACTGTATAGCATGTTACTATACTGTAGACTACTGTAACACAATGATAAGTGTGTATCTAAACATAATGTGAACATAGAAAAGGTACAGTAAAAAATACAGTATCGTAACCTCATGGGACCACCCTTGTGTATGTGGTCCATCATTGACCGCTTACGTGGGCCATGGCTGCATTTACAGTAGAAAATATATTGGTAGGTAACATAAATTTTTTAAAATGGCCGGGCACAGTAGTTTGTGCCTATAGTCCCAGCTACTCAGAAGGCTGAGGCAGGAGGATAGCTTCAGCCCAGAAGTTCAAGGCTGCCCTGAGCTATGATCATGCTACTACACTCCAGTCTGCGCAACAGAGTGAGACTCTTAAAAAAAAAATTAAAATAAAAAATAAAGATTTACTAATTCTTTAAAAAAAAAAAAAAGGACAGACGGGGTGGCTCAGGTCTGTAATCCTAGCACTTTGAGAGCCTGAGACAGGAGGATCGCTTGAGTTTTAGACAAGCCTGAGCAACTCAGTGAGACTCTGTCTCTACAAAAAATTTTTAAAAAATATATTTTATGATAAAAAATTTCTAACAAACACAAAGGTAGAGAATGATAATGAATGCCCCTCTTGTAGAAATACCTAGCTTCAACAAGTATCAACTAACACAGAATATAACAAAACTCTGGCATCCAAAGACATTACACTGAGTTTACACTCTGAAAACTAGTTTTCAAATATTCAATGCTACCTGGTCAACTATTTTTTTCTGGTTGAAAAGCAATTACTATTTGGCAAACATTTCCAAAGACACTATCTAGGTAATAACATCACATATTTAACTGATTATCTTCAGCATTTATAATTACAAGGATTTCAACAAAGTTATCCAAGGATTCCAAAAGACATTATTGTTATAGCAGTAATCACTCTAGCTACTACATGCTCCTCACATTTTTGCAACATATGGAAGAGAACAATATTATAGAAATTTTGAAAGAAGTAAAATTAGAGATACTATATTATTAACATCTCACTTTTCTGACTCAAGCTTATAAAAAGCTTTATGGAGATATAACTTACAATGAACTGAACATATGTATTAATAGTTTCTTCCTTTGTTTTTGCTTAGTAATCTCACATGGGTTCCATTGTACTCCACTTTATTCACTTCATAGACATTTTGGTTGTTTCTAATTTTTGGATATTACAAATAGAGCTACCATGAACATTTGTAAACAAGTCTTTGCATGGAAAAATATTTTTCTATTCAGTAAATACCTAGGAGAATGACTAGATTATATGTATGGCAGATGCATGTTTAACTTTACAAGAAATTGCCAAAATATTTTCCAAAGTGGTTACTCCACTTTACATTCTTTACCACTGGCAATATTCTTTATCTGATAATATAAACACTCTAGCTTTCTTTTGATTGATGTTAACATCCATATCTTTTTCCATCCTTTTAACCTATTTGGTCCCTCCCTCTGTGTCTCCCTTTCTTCCCTTTAGATGGAGTCTCACTCTGTTGCCCGGGCTAGAGTGCCATGGCATCAACCTAGCTCATAGCAGCCTCAAATTCCTGGTCTCAAGCAATTCTACTGCCTCAGCCTCCTGAGTAGCTGGGACTACAGGCATGCATTACCATGCTGGGCTAATTTTTTTCTCTATATATTTTTATTTGTCCAGCTAATTGCCATTTTTTTGGGTAGAGATGGGGTCTCGCTCTTGCTAGGCTGGTCTCGGACTCCTGAGCTCAAACAATCCACCTGCCACGGCCTCCCGGAGTGCTAGGATCACAGGGTGAGCCACCATGCCCGGCCTTGGATCTTTATATTTAAAATGTCTTAGTGTTATAAGCAGCATATAATTGGATCTTGCCTTTTTACCCAGTCTAACAATCTCTAGCTTTTATTTGGGAGGTATATATGGCAAGTAGTTCTCAACTGGAGGCAGTTTTGCCCCCAAGAAACATTTGACAATGTCTGGAAATATTTTTGGTTGTTTTTCCTTTTTCTTTTATAATCCTCGAAAAAAGGAAAAACCATTCTTAGCTTGCAGGCAATAAAATATAACAGGCTGCAGATCATAGTTTGCTGGACCCTAGTGTATTTCCATCTGCCTAAAAGACTTCCTTCAGTATTTCTACTACAGATCTACTGGTGATGAATTCTTTTAGCTGTTGTCTGAAAAAATATTTTGCTTTTGTTTCTTTTCTCAGTGCATAAAATTTTAGATCTACAGGATTTTTCCCAGTAATGTACTTGAAATATGTTGCTCTACTGACTTCTCAACAGAATCGTTTCCTACAAAAAAAATATGACATCACTTTCACCTCTGTAATGTTATTTACAAGCTACTTGTAAACAGTGGCTTTTTGCCTCTGGTCTCTTTTAACATTTTGTCATTGGCATTAAACAGTTTGATTATGGTGTACTTTTTATCATGCTTCCTGTGCATGGAGTCCATTGATCTTCTTGGATCTGTAGGTTTAAAGTTTCCATCAACGTTTTAAGCTATTATTTCTTCAAAATTCTTTTTATACTCCCCCCTCCCAGTCCAGTTACAGGCATACTAGGCTGCTTAAAGTTGCACACAGATCACTGATGGTCTATTTTTTTGGTTTGACTTTGATTAGTTTCTACTGATGTCTTCAAATTCATCTTTTCTTCTGCACTGTCTAAGCTGCCATTAACCCCACTCAGTTTACTCTATATTTCACATTGTAGTTTTCATCTCTGTAAGTTTGATTGGCATTTATCTTCCATGTCTCTACTTAACTTTTTGAATATATGGAATAGTTATAATGCCTGTAAATTCTAACATTCTCATTATGAGTCCCATTTTCCTGCTTATTTGCATCATTGGTAGTTTTAATTGGAGGTTGGACATTGTGAATTTTACCTTTCTGGGTACTTATTAAGCTTTGTTCTGGAACACAGTTAAGTTACTTATAAATAGTTTGATGCTTTCAGGTCTTGCTTTAAACAAGTGCTCAGTTTAGGGCTAATTATTTCCCACAACTGAGGCCAAGACCCTTCTATGCCGCTACCCAATGCCCTGTGAATGATGAGGTTATCCAGTCTGTCTTGTGGAAATAGCCACTACTACCAGCCATCTCTGAACACGACAAAATTAGTCAATGTTGATTAACAAGGATATGCTCTGAGAAATGTGTCATTAGGCGATTTTGCCTTTATATAAACATTGCAGAGTGAACTTACACAAACATAGATGGTATAGCCTACTATATACCTAGGCTACAAACATGTACAGTATATTACTGTACTGGATATTGTAGTCAACTGTAATATAATGGTAAATATTTTTGTATCTAAACATAAAGAGACACAGTAAAAATACAGTATAAAAGATAAAAAATGGTATACCTGTATAGGGCACTTACCATGAATGGAGCTTGAAGTTGCTCTAGGTAAGTCAGTGAGTGAGTGGTGAGTGAATGTGAAGGCCTAAGACATCACTGTACACCATTATAAATGTAGCAGTATAGTAGTACACTACTATAAATGTTACAAACACTGTACACTTAGGCTATACAAAATTTATAAAACAATACTTTTTACTTCAATAATAAATTAACTTTAGCTTACTGTAACTTTTATTTTATAAACTTAACTTTTTGACTTTTATAATAATACTTAGCTTAAAACAGAAACATAGCTATATAAGAATATTTTCTTTATATCTCTATTCCATAAGCTTTCTTCCATTAAAAAATTATTTTTAAACTTTTTTGTTAAAAATTGATACACAAATACACATATTAGCCTAGACCAGCACAGGGTGAGGATCAGCAATGTAACTATTCCACGTCCACATCTTGTTCCACAGGAAGGTCTTCAGGGGCAATAACACATATGTAGTTGTTGTCTCCTATAATAATTCCTTTTTCTGGAAAAGATCTGCCTGAGGTTGTTTTAAACTATATAAACTCCATAAGTAGAAAAAGTATACTCTAAAATAATGGTAAGTAGTGTAGTGCTGACAGCAAAGGTTTGTTTACATTAGTATCACCACAAACATGTGAGTAATGTGTTGCAATATGAAGTTATGATAGCCATGATGTCACTAGGCAACAGGAATTTTTCAGCTCCATTATAATCTTAGGGGATCATTGTCATATATGCAGTCCATCATTGACTGAAAAGTTGTTACGCGGCCCATGACTATACCTATAACTCTTGGGTGCTCCTTTCCTTGGCCTCAGGTCATTCCCTCCCATACATGTACTGATCATTAATTACCTAAAAACTAAGGGGAGATTTGCTCCAGATCTCTAAAATTCTCATTCTAAGCAGCTCTCCTGTCCAGGACTCTGTACTGCAAACTCTACCAGCCTTGATTTCACCATGATCTCTATCAACTCAGGGATTCCACCAGGTTGTATATATTCCCTCCCTCACTGCACTATGGCCTAGAAATTCTCTCAGGGCAATACACTGGGCAATTACAGAACTCATCTTATTTCCTGTTGATCAGAGTTCACTGTCCTTCATTGCCTAATGTCCAATATCTTAAAACACATTGCTTCATATATTTTGTCCATTTTTGTTTCTGGCCTGTCTCAAACTTTTAACCATTACATCCCAGGAAAAAAAAATGATGCATTAAAGAAAAACTCTGGATAGATTAAATTGCTTTTCAAAACTGTGAATCAAAAGCTGAATTATTTTGGGAGCATTTCAGGTTGCTAAAAAAGAAAACAAAACCACACAATGAAAAAACCTGAGTTATCGCCAGGCGCGGTGGCTCACACATGTAATCCTAGCACTCTGGGAGGCTGAGGCGGGTGGAAAGCTCAAGGTCAGGAGTACGAGACCAGCCTGAGCAAGAGCGAGACCCCATCTCTCCCAAAAAATAGAAAGAAATGATCCGGACAACTAAAAATACACATATAAAAAAAAATTAGCTGGGCATACTGGCGCATGCCTGTAGTCCCAGCTACTTGGGAGGCTGAGACAGAAGGATCACTTGAGCCTAGGAGTTTGAGGTTGCTGTGAGCTACGCTGACGCCAAGGCCTTCTAGGCCGGGCAACAGAGCAAGACACTGTCTCAAAAAAAAAAAAAAAAACCTGAGTTATACTTGGTGCCCGAAGAATATGAAATGTTACAGCTTACTTCATAAATATTAAAGGATGACTGTGAAACATTAAATATACCATTCTTTTGGATGACATAAGACTATCCATTGCTAAACAGACTGACTATATTATAGTTATTACTACTTTTAATACTTAACCCAATTAAAAACAAAGAAACAGGGTTAACAGTGTACCAGACATGTGAGAATTGCACTTGTGATCCCAGACTGGAATGAACTTATGACCAGACAGCACACTCATAACATTAAATGTTTCCCAATCTTTATTTGTATGGTTTGTGATTATTTCTCTATGTAACATTTAAATATTAGTGAAATTATATATGATCATAACTTTTTTCCTTACAAAGTAAAGGTATTGTTCATGAAACTTTTATTTCAGTCATAATGCTTCCTTTCTTATCAACCAACTCATTTCTGTCATATTAGAAAATGATCAAGGTAATGGCTTTTAATGATAGATTAATTTGTCACATACCTACAATTATTGTTTTTGCAAATTCCCATCAGTTTACTAGGAGTCACTAAAAAAGAAAGCAGTGAGCCTCCCACTACAGACTTTACACATCAAACAGATGAAGCAACTGTAAGATGTTTCAGTGAAGTGTAACCGTGCTTGCACGTTTTCCACATGACTGATTTCATCTGTTCAGTCACATAAGCTGTAGAACTCAACCTCCCTCTAGTTTTCACTTCCTATGTTTTGTTCCATAATTCACTTTCTTCAAATTAATATTAACTTACAGTTAATATTTATAAGTGGAAACTAAAATAGGAAGAAAAACACAGTCTTCTAAAAAGAAATGAGGGGATTAAGTACCACAAATAAAAATTATTTAGGACTAAAATGACCAATTACTATTGTAGCCTACAAATATTTTTTTGCATTCTTCCTATCCTAATTTATCACGCTTCAGGCTTAGGACCCATCTAAGCCCCCTCTCTAACTACTGCTTTCAAACCTAAAGTTGAACCTTTACTGTCTTAACTTCTCAATCACAAAATTCCTGTTCTCGTTGGATAGGCAGAAATGCCATCCTGACCACCTCAAACAAATGCACAGATACCAAAGGTATATACATCTGAGACAAAATTTTAAAAGGGTAAGAGGTGAAAAAGACCCCTATTTCTACTATTAAATTAGCTGTTTAACCTTTGGCAAATATTTCCCTATCTGTAAAAACAGGGAGGTTAGAGGAGATAAGACTACAGAGGAACACAGCTTATGGAAATTATATTATTGCTCTGTAATCCTTAATCCATATAAATTAGGACAGTGTTTCAAAAATATTGAAGCTTTTCACCTCCAAATATAATGCAATAGGATGTTTATAAACTACCATGTAAGAAATATTTTTGCCCCCACCCCAAAAATTAGTAATCAAGCCCAAATATAGCCAAGCATCTATTAATAGATTTTACTATCAGTTTACAGAAAATACACATGATAGAACAGGTTGAGTGGTAGTATGAAGATGAAAACAGCCAAATCCAGAATATGGCAAATTCAATCAGACAAATAAACAAATAAAAACCAAAGAAAAGAAGGGGAGAGAAGCCTGCTATATATTGAGACAAAAGAAATATCAATAAAATGATATGTATGGACATAGTTTAGCTTCTAATTCAAAGAAACAAGTGTCAAAAACATTTTTTTTTTGAAAAAAATCATCGCTATTAGATGAAATATTATGATGTCAGAGATTTGCTTCAAAATAATTATGGCTGAGAGTGTGGTAGAGTCCATGAACTATATGTGTATACGTGAATGGGTGTGGCGGGGGTTAGGGCTTGTTGATAATTGTTGAAGCTAGGTGTTGGGCTGATTATACAATTCTCTATTTTTGTGTATATTTGAACACTTTCATAATAAATAATAAAAAAGTATAAATTTCAATACAATTAACTTTATGTACACGTTACCCAATATATCATCACTAGTCCTTATTGAAGAAATAGAATTCTCTGTCAATATATTACAACCAAATTCTTAATGCTAACTTTAGCACTATTTATTCTACAATACAATTCTAACTGTATTAATTTGCTAGGGTTGCCATGACAAAATACAGGCAGTCCCTGGGTTACAAACAACAAAACTTAATGGTGTTCTGTACTTACCAACAGGCTCCCAAGGCTCCCCATAAGGGTAATTTATAACTAAAAAATTCATAATTCTGGAACTATTTCTTCTGCACATGTAAACAAACTCACATGGCATAAGTGTTTTGTGGCACAGCATCTTTAAGCTAGCAGCTAGTCTCATTTTTTATACAGTTACTTACAACCAGCATTATTTTTGTCTTAACTTTTTAGATTTTGTGAGTCTTGGTTTACCCTTATGACCATGCCTCCAAAGCAAAAGTTCACAGCAAATCCAGGTGAGCCTGCAGTGAAGAGAAAAGTGATTACAATGAAAACTAAAATACAAATAATTATGCATTCAGAGAAAGGCCAGACATCATCATTCACTGGGAAAGCATTAGGCTTTAGTTGCTCAAATATAGAAACAACCATAAAGGATAAAGTGAGAATAATGGAATATGTGAAAGGCAGTGGTCCAATGAAAGCATCAATTACTACTAAGAAGTGTAGTGGATTAATTATTGAAACGGAAAGGTTATTATCAATTTGGTTAAAAGATCAAAATAAGTGTAACATTGCTATTAGTGTAGGAATTAAAAAAAAGAGCACAATAGTTTCTGTAACTTATTATTACAGTACAAAGGTATTATTATTATTATTACAGTATTATACTACATTATCACATATTAGCCAATATATTATTATTATTATTATTATTATTACCATATGTGCACTGTTCATCAGGGATTCAAGTTACATATGAATCTGACCTAAAGATATTCTCAGAAAGGTATCTCATCTGTAACCCGGGGACAGCCTGCCTGTACCATAGACTGCATGGCTTAAACAGAAATTTATTTTCTCATAGTTCTACAGGTTAGAAGTCCAAGATCAAGGTGACAGCAGTTTTAGTTTCTTCTGAGGCCTCTCTCCTGTGCTTGCAGATGGCTGCCTACTTGCATTGTTCTCACTCTGTGCATTTGTAATGTCTGATATGTTCTAATCTCTTCTTATAACAACATCAGTCAGATTGAATTAGCATCCCTCTACCAGGTGCAGTGGCTCACGCCTGTAATCCTAGCACTCTGGGAGGCCGAGGATCGCTTGAGGTCAGGAGTTCAAGACCAGCCTAAGCAAGAGCAAGACTCCATCTATACTAAAAATAGAAAGAAATTAGCTCGACAACTAAAAATATATAGAAAAAATTAGCCGAGCATGGTGGCGCATGCCTGTAGTCCCAGCTACTCAGGAGGCTGAAGCAGAAGGATTCCTTGAGCCCAGGAGTTTGAGGTTGCTGTGAGCTAGGCTGAGGCCACGGCACTCTAGCCTAGGCAAGAGAGTAAGACTCTGTCTCAAAAAATAAAAATAAAAAAAATAAAAAAAATGAATTAGCATCCTTCTACCCCCAAAACTCATTTTAATTGATCACTTTTTAAAGGCCCTATCTCCAAATACAATCATATTCTGAGGTACTAGAGGTTAGGGCTTCAATATATGAATTTGGGGGGAACACAATTCAATCCATTACACTACCTGTAGGCATATTAGCTAGAAAAACTTTTGCACATGTCTCAGAATGTTGATAGCAGTTTACTTCAGAATGGTATATAATATAATGGACAATTCAAGTGTGCTGTTATTTCTAAAACAAAATACTATGCAGCAGTGACAAGAAAAAACTATAGCTACATAAATAAATATGGATTACTCTTAGAAACAATGTTAAATGGGAAAAAAACTAGTTACAAAAGCAAACATGCAATAATATAACTCCATTTACATTAAGGTCAAAAAGAGGCTTATTTTTAGCAGGGTGTAATGGTGCACACCTGTAATCCCAGCTACTCAAGAGGCTGAGGCGGGAGGATTGCTTAAGCCCAAGGAGTTGGAGACCAGCCTGGACAATATAGTGAGATTCTGTCCCCAAAATAAATTTTTAGGAAATTTTTTAAAAGGCTTAATTTGGGGATACATGTAGATAGTCTTAAAACTATAATAAAGTAAACTCTAAAGAAAAGCAAGATAATGGATAACACAAAATTCAGGATAGTGGTTTCCTTTGGAAAGGAGAGGTAATATATTCAGCAAGTAACACAGGTGGCCTAAAAAGGTACCTTAGCATTTGCATATTGGGTATATGTGTTCATGTTATTACTCTTTTATGGTATAATAAATATATTTGTTCCTTCTCATGGGTTTCTAGAACACAGCTCCTAAAACCCTTGGAATTTCCTGAGTTACAGGAGTATCTGTTGTAATTCATAATATATCCCTTTCAATTATACCAGAGTTTATGCAAATGAAGTGACTCATAGAGGTTGGGGGATGGAGAAGAGCCCTAGGTAGCTACAGGATGGAAGCTGGTCACCAGAAAAACTAGGTATTTATAGGGTTGGAACTTTTAGCCCATCCCACCATCTCTGAGAAGGGGAAAGGGACTGAGTTCAAACAAGTGGCCAATGATTAATCAGTCATGTCTACTCAATGAAACTCCATATGAAAATGTTGAAACAGGCTCAAGGAACATCCAGGTTGGTGAACACATCAATGTGTTGGGGAGGTGGCACACACAGAGAGGGCATGAAAGCTTTGCACGCCCTGTCTGGATACCTTTACCTATGCATCTCTTCCATTTGGCTGTTCTCAAGTTGTATCCTTTGCCCTAAAACTGTAAGTGTAGTACTTTCCTGAGTTCTGTGAGTCATTTTAGCAAATTATTAATATCAAACCTGAGGGGGAGGGGCTGTGGGAACACCCAAGGCAGAGTCAGCTAGGTAGAAGCACAAGTAGCTTGGAATACCAGAGATTTGCAGCTGGCATTTGAAATGAGGGCAGTCTTCTGGGACTGGGTCTTTATTTAACCTGTGAGGCCCAGCTAACTTCAGGTAGTTAGTGTCAAAACTGAATTGAACTGTAGGGCATCCAGCTGGTGTCGGAGAATTGCTGTTGGAACTGATGTTCCTTTAAATGATATGTGTGTATGTGTTTCATATATGACCTCTTCTCTCATTATATATTTAACAAGGAAAAATTCAACTACTGAGAATTTAAAATCAAATAAAAATTATGAAGTTGCACATACCTTTAACTATGCAGCAAGTCATTATCAAGAAGTCTTAAGTCTCTAAAGAGCCAGGACTGCATGGATTCTTGCATTTGCAATTTTATCTTTCAATCTAATAAAAATGGCTTCATTAATTTTATATGGAAAACATTATCAATCTGAACATTTTCTGGCATATTTCCCAAGAACTTATTTAGATTCTAGCATACCAAAAATTGAACTTCACTGCTATTTGCCCCAGTTCTAAAATGAACACAAATCAAAACTCATTCCCAGGTGGCATTATAATAACAACAATTTGATTTTTCCTAACTTCAGAATTCAAGACTTTAATAACTCATAAGCAGGCTACAATTCATGCAAAAAAAGAAAAGCTAGTTTCACACATAGGTATATGAAATATACATTTTATACAGTCTCAAAATAATCCCTGTCTAAAATATTTGCCAAATAAGAACACAACATTTGGACCCAAAAAACGGTCTTTGGCCTTCCCTCTTAAGTAGAGCACTCATTTAAATATATTTACCTAAAATTGGTTTCTTATAATTTTAAGTTTAAGCTAGCATTACCTAATAAATCAGCTTCTAATTATAACCTTATTATTTTAGCCTACAGAAAAATATTTATAAGGTCATTTTAATATGACATAAATATTTTACATATATTTTAAACCCCTAGCACTTTTTCTCTAACTTATACATGCTCTTAAGGTTTTCAATCCAGAAAAATTTTAAATGATATACACGTCCACTGTAAATGCTAATAAAAATTGACAAAATTTCCAGAATATCTACAAGAAGAAAGAAAAATAATTAGAATTACTTGAAATGCCACTGCCTTCACCTTTCTCACTATCTTCTTTTTGTTTGGTGAAAGGAAGTAATAAAACCGTAAATTCTGTTTATCACTCTACTGCTGGTTCATATTTACAGACCATCATAGCTTATTTGAGATAATGAACAAATGAATGCTTCTTGACTAACCACAAGAAATAAAAAACAAACCCTCAGAAACTACATGATAAAGTTTTTGTCCTTTGCACTACCCTAAGCTTTCGAAAATATTAGCAATTGTTCACCAAACTAAAAATCTTTACTCTTTAATAATTCTTAATTACTCATCCAGTAGAAGAAACTGAGGAAAATAAACCTGAGTAATATTCACCCAGGTCTCTCCTGTTTTTGAATTCCTTGGCCTCCCAGAGTGCTAGGATTACAGGCGTGAGCCACCTTGCCCGGCCTGAATTTTCTAATCTGTCAAAAAACATCCGAATTATATTCCTGTTCTTTCCAGTCCCCCTCAAAAAAAAAATAAAAATAAAAAAGCAATACCTCTCATTTTCTGCTGATGGGAGTATAGAATGGACCACTCTATGAAGGGTAATTGTCAATATTTATCACATTTACAAATACACTTCCTCTTTGATCCAGCAATTCTCTTTTGAGAATCTGACAGTTGCCCCTGCAAATGTAGGAAATGTCATGTATTCACTGAAGAATTGTTTTTAATATCCAAAGACCAAAAACAATGCAAGTGTCCACCTATAAGAGACTGTATAAACTATAGAGTGTATCTACAATGTGTGACAGGAAAAAATGAGTTTTATTAAATACTGATAAGGAGGAATATCCCAAATATACTGTTAAGTGAAAAAAAAATGTGCTGAACAATGCAGAAAATATTGAGGGATGGAATGAAATAAGAATGTGTATTCTCATTTTTTTGTATTTCCATGATGTAGAGATCAACCAGAGTCTCTACCAGTGTTATGGAGCAAGGAAGAATGCTCCAGATCACAATCTCAGGCTGAAGCAGGAGAGACTCTTTGTATTTCAAAGAGCTTCGTACTCTCCAAACCTCTGTATTTATTGCAGAGAAAGGCATGCAAGGTCAAAGCAAAGAACATACAGATAGAATGTTTGGAAAGAACATATAAATAAAATCTGTGGTGCCAGTAAACACATTATTCTAAAGAAGTCTAGTTAGTGATATTTAACATATCCATATTTATTTTTGTATTTCCCCGTGACTCCTTAAGGCTATAAAGAAAATGGCAAGGACCCAACAACCGTCACACTCTCCCATGCATTCCAAAGCCTGCTGTATGCAGCTGGCTGATAAAGTCCTGTTTGAAGGACTGCCAGATTTCCACCTTCCTCACAGTCCCTTTACCCAGACCTTTATGCCTTTTCTAATATCCTCTACACATGAAGACTGGAAGGATGAACAAGAAACTAACTAGAAATGGTTACCCACAGAAGACCAGCAGAAACACCATTAATGGGTGGAGATTAGGGAGGAGGTGAACTTTCTCAGTGCATTTCTTTTTACCTAGTGTGAGCCACGTAAAATAAATATTTCCTAACCAAAAAATGGCTTTAAAAGTCCAGTGGGAGAAGTAAAATTTCTCTAAAAAATCTGTGTATTTCTACAAGTAAAGAAATTAGCAGCCTGAGGAAAAGAAATGCTATCAAAGTCGCATGAAGTTTCAGAGTTGAAATTCAAGCTTATGTACCTAACATTTTTTTCTATTTCTTTAATTAAGTTATAATAAAAGATAATAAATTTAACTAGAAAAGTATTTGGTTTGTAACAAAGATGCATCTATTTCCACTGACTTATTTTGTTAATGGTCAAGAAATGTGTTTTGTTACAAGCTCTAAAGGGCAGAAATATAAACACTTAATATACATATTTTAAATCTAATGAAATGCAGACCCATGTCGAAAATCAATGAACTGCTAACCTAAAGAGACAAGTACTACTATAATTATTAAATATAATACGGTCCTCTAAATAGGTAGACAGATAAAATGATACCAAAGTTCAAAATTCTCTATAATTCTTGTAGAAAGACTGTCAATTACTTTAGTGCCCTAACTGGTGTCCTAGATGGGCCGGGGAGGGCGAGGGGCGGCGGGGCCGGCCGCGCTTACCGTGCGGTAGGTGCGGCTCAGCTCCATCACCAGCTTCGCCTCGTTCTGGTGCGGTTGCTGCGCCAGCCGAAAGGCCTCCTTAATCGAACGGAAAAGGCCTCTTTTCCGTTCCCACGGCGTCGAGACTCTGCAGGGAAAAGCCCTGCCTGTGCTCGACTGCAGCTGGCAAGACCACCCCAAAGCCGAGCTCCGCACAGAGCCGACTCTGCCTCCAGCGACTCGGCCTCTGGGCACCCAGGGCGCAGTAGCCGCCGGAGCGTTCAAATAATTCTCGCGGGAAGAGGAACTACCGCGAGACTGTTGCGAGCGCGTCGGGAGGCGAAAAAGTAAAATCGTCGCGATCCTCACAGCCCCCTGAAAACCCGGCTTCGCACATGCGCAGAGCGTCGATCCAGCCTTTTTCCGGCTGGGATGTGGAGTTTCTGAGGTTAGGCCGGAAGTGGTGTTGTGGAGAGAACGGGGGACCAGCTGGACTGTCTTTCCACCGGTGAGACGTGAGGCTTGCGGTGGCTGGTCCTGGCTGGGTCGTAGAGGCTGGGCTGCAGGTGAGGAGAAAGAAAGGAAACCTCTGATGGGAGTGAACCAGAGTCCGCTAAACGAGACATTACAGGGTTCGTTGCCGGGAGACACATTCTAGTTTGCTCAGGGTATGAATTGAGAGTGGATGAGGGCAGCAGTCGGGATCTGAAGGGAAATGTTCTAGGGTGGGCTCAGGGGGTCAGGTCGGAGTTCTTTGAAGTCCTGGTTGGATCCCTGGAGGATGGGAGAGAACCAGTCAGGAATCTCCAGGGAAATGGGTGCGTTCTAATCTACCTAAACCTGGTACCTGGCAGTTCCTACTGTTAAGGCCTAGCGTACTTAAAGTCAGTCCGGGAGACAAAGGGGAGTGCAATAGATGCAAGGTCATTTCAAGTTAGTGGTTGTATGACAGATTTGCATCAGGCCTTATGAATCCTTTTTAAAAATCGACTATTTGAGACAAAAGATAGGAACAAAATTGTAATACATGTGTACGCACCACTAAATTGGAGGAATAAAGGATTATATAAGTAATTGAAGCCCTTTGTCAGCTATACCCCATCCCAGTTTGTTCCCTCTTACCCAAAATAACCATGCTCTCAAGCACCTTTATGTTTTAATTTTAATTGCATATACAGTGCTGTTTTATATAATTTTTAACAATCAGTAATGTATATAACCTTTAGCAGCTAGCTTGTTTACTTAACGTTGTTTTTAAGATTTGTGAATGTTACGTAACTCTAGTTCATTCATCGGAACAGCTGAACAGGTATTCTGTTATATTAGTATGTCACTATCTATTTTCTTGTTTTATATCCCCAGATCCTGACACACTTTAGGCATTTAAATGTGAGTTGAATGTTATAGCATTTGAGCTAAATCATAAAGAATGAATAGAATTTCAAAGGATTAACAAGGCAAGAAGGATATTCCAGGCAAAGGGAATACTAGTCAGAATGAAAGCAGAAACATGAAAGTGCATGAAATATTTTAAGAACTTCCGTAATTTTAGAGCTGAAAATGTAGAATGTATGGAGATAATGTGATAAAGGACAAACTTAGAAAGATAAAGGTAAGATTTAGACTTAAAAGGATATTATCCTGAGGAGTTTACACAAGGTCAGAGCCATTAGATGCTTTTCATTTAGGAGAAAACCAGTCAGAGCTGTGTTTTTAGGAGATGATATTCATAGCACTCTGGAGACGTATCTTAAGATGTAAAATATTAATGATAGGCAATTACAGACTATCAAGCATTATAAAAATAATGATTATTGCATTAGGCAAGTAAGACAACCATGAGACTCGCATAAATTCCTAAGACATTTTCATAGTCCATTCATATTACTACATTCCTAGACAATTATTTCATACTTTATCCTGTCAAACTTGCAACATTTTCTACTTCTGCCTCCCACTTAGCTGATACCTTGTATCCTATTTCAGTTAAAAAAGGACTTCCCCTTTCTTTTATCACCACATCTACCAGGTCTGTACCCTAATACACTGCCACTGCTCTTACTGTAAGTGAATTGTCTGATTTAGGAGGGTGAGTAAGCCCATTAAGAATACTTTTTAATAAAACAATAACTGAAGCATAAACACCTCTAAACTCCAAAGAGGGGATTGTGTTGACATGTCAAGAGAAAAAATATGAAAAAACAGAGTAGTTAAAAGACAGTGGCTTCTGTCTAAAAGAATAATGATCCACACATACTGTAATATAAATAAGATACTGGTTTTTTTATGTAAGTTTCTTATTTTCAGGTATACTTAGGTGTTAAGCTTTATAAGCTAAATCTAAGTGTAGCCTACATATATGTGTTTATAAGATCATTGTTTTTAACATTATAAGCAGTTTATTTTGAAATAGAATCTTTGATGATCCTATTTTAAGGAATATGTCATATTAGCCTTTGTCTCACATATTACCAAATTGTCCAGATGTAGTTTGGTAACTTATTTCCACTGACTATGATAGAATAGAATATATGTTGTACAGTTTACTACAGGTGTCATTAATTTTCTCACTTATTCTTTCAAATTCATGGAGTACCTACCATATGACAAGCACTATTCTAGGAACATGTAGAAAAAAAGACTTATTAGTAAAAAAATCAATAATCTGAAACCATATCACATGACCATGTTAATGCATCTTGGTATATGAGAAACTTTGAACTACAAGTATTTGGTTACCTTAATTGGAATTCTCTCCTGAATAAAGGAATACAGAGCATTATTATTCTGAAGTGTGGTCATAGATCCACAACAGCCAATCTCAGTGCACACTTCTTAAGCATCAGTGTACATATGTATAGGTCTTTGAAGTTTTGGCCAGAAGGGGCCTGTCTGGGTTATGGAATCACCCTGGTGTACTTGACCATGTTTTGGTATGTATATGTTCTGATTTACATTGAGTCCTAATTCAGCATGTCTCTTTAAATTCAAGTTCCTGAACTTATGGTTAGGCTGGAACCTTAGGTTTGAACCTATTCCCCAAAACTCCTCTGGCTCCTCATTAAGGCTTCTTTAAGAGATATAAGTAAAGAAAGGGCCAGAAAAAGACTTTGTGGAATGTTTTGTTTAGCACCATTTGTTTTTAGCTATATAAGGTAAGTATCTATAAAATATCTGGGGAGACATGGCAGAAGGACAAAATTATATTGGTCGAGATTTCTTGGCAGAGGCTGGGGAGGAGCATTAAAAACAGGTTAGCATCCACATTGAAACTTTTAACTATGGAAGGAAGAGAGTCAATATTGTTCTCTTTCATCTATTAAGGGTGGCCGTATATCTGATTTAGACTCACTCAAGGCTACTGTGAATTGCCCTCCAACTTCTCTTATTCTTTAAAAAGAGATCTAGATGTAGTTGTCTCCAGCATTATAATTCTGGTCTAATGTATTGATAATACACACCACGCTCTGGCATCCAAGAGGGATCTGCCATAAACTCTTTAGTCCTGGTAATGTCCTTGGCAGACAGAGGACATAAAACTTCCAAAGAAAACCTTTACCTCTTTCAGACCAAGGTTAAGTATTTGAAATATGTCATTGTTCAAGGAAACATCTAACTAAGATTAAGTCACAGGCATCTACCCAGTCCTGAATTCTCTCCCAGATGCACATCTTTTAAAGTACAACCAGCTACCATCTACAGTAGATCTCTAGCTACTTAACCATAGTTAAAGTATTTGACACTTTGACTTCCTAGAAGAATTCATGGTCTGCAAAATTTGTACCACAAACCTTATGGGGAAAAGAGTGTTAGGGCCAAATTATACAACTTTGTAATCAGAGCAATAATATAAAATAACAGTGTTTTGAAGAAATTTTTATACTCACAAATCCCTAGAAACAGGAGGCACAGCACCCTACACCATGCAGGGGTGCCACACCAGGAAGCAACAGGGTCAGTAGGCAGAGGAAGTGCAGTGGGAATTGCAGGAAGGCCTTTGTTTGTTTTTCCTGGGAAGGAACGGGCAAAGCAGGGTAACCAGGTTTAAACAGCTTTAAGATTGGCTGGTTTAAATAATTTCTGTGACTTTGGGCCATAGGGACTATACTTAGTAGCTTGATACCTCGCCCTGGCATGATTAGAGCTTGGAAATATTGGCCAGAAGTGTAAAAGTCCAAGGTGGGGGGTGGGGGGGGAGGTTATTTTGGATTGGTTATTTGGATTGGTTATTTTGCATAAGAATTAGTTAATTCTTGGAGAAACAGTACCTCCCCAGTCATTGAGTCCCCACTCAGATTCCAGAACATCAAAAATACAGAAAACAATAAAATATAGTTAATATAAACAGTCTTAATAAAAGTATAGTATTCCCACAGTTAAGACATACTGAATTCTTAATAAATAAAACTATAGTAAATATAAGACTTTGTCCCCCCATTCTCCAAAAAAGTGATATAACTCGATGGAAAGGTGGGTAAGGAATGGTTGAAAGTGCTGTGTTATGGTCATAAAACTCATATGCTAAGATCAAAGAGAGCAGTGCAATATGTACTTCCCAAATAGGCATGACCAAGCTGAAAGGAAGTGTATGTGGCAAATAGGCTATATTCCTCCATGGTTTGCTGTATTCAGCTTTGTTAATGTGTTTTGAAACTCCTGATAATGACTTCCAGGTTTTAGTGACATTTTTCTACTTACCAATTTTAGTTAGGTGGTTTGCCTTGCAGAAATATGCCTAAGCCCTTATAAGGTAGCGATGAGAAGAGCTATATAGGCTTTTTGCTTCACCACCTGTGATCATGGACATCCTAAATGTCCCCATAGCTGGCAATAATATTACTCTGTGTTGTGATCCTTTAATGTCATGTCTCTGGTCTTCTTCCCAGGTCAAGGATGCATTCCAAGAAAGTTCCATAAAAATATATCAGCTCCAACCTGATAGTTGACCTAGCCATGGAAAACCTCATTGGATCCTGAGTAGATCAGACCGTAACTGGCACTCTTAAAAGTTCTTCCCATCAAAAAGTATCAGGAATGAAAATCTAAGATATATTCCTACTACCTCAAGAAGTTCCTGTATAAGGCAACAGTCTAGCAGATCAGCTAGTTTGTTTCATCATCAAACAGACATACTCAAGTCATGAACACAGCAGAGGGCACAAAATGTCTCTATATCAATGTTTTTTTTACACTCTGTGCGTGACCCATTAGTGGGTCATGAAATCAATTCTGTGAGTCACAGTGAACATTTAAAAAAAACAACAAAATAAAATATAAAATATCAGACTCCTTTGCCTGAATTATACACATTGCAAGGAATACTGAGGTCAATTTCAATATGTAAGAAAGGTATTTGATGGAGGGAATATTATGAATAGAATGTATATTGGCTAAGAAATGGTTTTCAGTCATTTGCTCATAGGTGTCTTGTTTGGTTTTCATAGTAACAAGGTTAATGTTGTACTGTCTAGTTTTATATTACCATGACTTGCAGCTAAATGTGAAGTCTGAGATATTCAACTGAGATTCAGTTCTAAACTTTGCATTTTTTGAAACGATGTTACGTAGGTCATATTTATATATATTAGTTTTTTCTTTTTTTGAGTTAGTAGCAATTATAACATTTTAATCAAACAGGAATATATTACTCTTAAAATGGATCATTTCTTTATTAAAAGAAAGAGGAATAATGAAGTGAAATATGCAGAAACATGTTCAAGTTCAACTGTTGGATCTGGAAGTGTGAATAGTGACAACATTGAGAAAAATATTGACTTTAATCTGCAAACTTCAGCTTCATTTGAGCCACATTTCAAAAAGAAAAAAACAAGTGCAAGACGTTATAATGAAGACTACTTAAAATATGGTTTTATCAAATGTGAAAAACCCTTTGAAAATGACAGACCTCAATGTGTTATTTGTAATAATATTCTTGCAAATGAAAGCTTAAAGCCTTCAAAATTAAAAAGGCACTTAGAAACTCAGCATGCTGAACTTATTGATAAGCCTCTTGAATATTTTCAAAGAAAGAAAAAAGACATAAAGTTATCAACACAATTTCTTAGTTCTACTACTGTTAGTGAGAAAGCCTTACTATCATCATACTTAGTTGCATATCGTGTGGCAAAAGAGAAAATGGCTCATACTGCTGCTGAAAAAATTATTCTTCCAGCATGTTTGGATATGGTGCGTACAATTTTTGATGATAAGTCAGCTGATAAATTAAAAACTATACCTAGTGATAACATAGTATCTCTTCGAATTTGTAGTATTGCCGAACATTTAGAAACAATGCTAATTACTCGGTTACAGTCTGGTATTGATTTTGCAATCCAGCTTGATGAAAGCACCGATACTGGAAGCTGTGCAACACTTTTAGTTTATGTCAGGTATGTATGGCAAGATGATTTTATGGAGGATTTTTTGTGTATTTTAAATTTAACCTCACACCTAAGCAGATTAGATATTTTTACAGAATTAGAAAAGTGCATTGTTGGCCAATATAAGTTAAACTGGAAAAACTGTAAAGGAATTACAAGTGATGGAACAGCAAGCATAACTGGAAAGCATAGCAGAGTAATTAAAAAACTGCTAGAAGTTACTAATAATGGTGCTGTGTGGAATCATTGTTTTATACATCGTGAAGGGTTAGCATCCAGAGAAATGCCACAGAATCTCATGGAAGTATTAAAAAATGCAGTGAAAGTTGTTAATTTTATTAAAGGAAACTCACTGAATAGCCGACTTCTTGAAACATTTTGTTCAGAGATTGGAACTAATCATACCCACTTACTATATCATACCAAAGTTCGTTGGTTGTCTCAAGGGAAAGTACTAAGCAGGGTTTATGAACTCAGGAATGAGATTCACATTTTTTTAATTGAAAAGAAATCTCATTTGGCAAGTATTTTTGAAGATGATATTTGGGTCACAAAATTGGCATATTTAACTGATATTTTTGGCATTCTTAATGAACTGAGTTTAAAACTACAGGGGAAAAACAGTGATATATTCCAACATGTTGAACATATACAAGGATTCCGAAAGACATTATTGTTATGGCAAGCAAGGCTTAAAAGTAATCGTCCTAGCTACTATATGTTTCCAAAATTTTTGCAACATATTGAAGAGAATATTATTAATGAAAATATTTTGAAAGAAATAAAATTAGAAATATTGTTGCATCTCACTTCTCTATCTCAAACTTTTAACCATTTCTTTCCAGAAGAAAAATTTGAAACATTACGGGAAAACAGTTGGGTAAAAGATCCATTTGCTTTTCGAAACCCCGAGTCAATAATTGAGCTAAACTTGGTGCCTGAAGAAGAGAATGAATTATTGCAGCTTAGTTCTTCATATACATTGAAGAATGATTATGAGACCTTAAGTTTATCAGCATTTTGGATTAAGATAAAGGAAGACTTTCCTTTGCTAAGTAGAAAGAGTGTCCTGCTCTTACTACCCTTCACAACAACTAGTTTGTGTGAACTAGGATTTTCTATCTTAACCCAGTTAAAAACAAACGAAAGAAATGGGCAGAATGGTGCATCAGATATGCGGGTAGCATTATCTTCCTGTGTTCCCGACTGGAATGAACTTATAAACAGGCAAGCACATCCATCATATTAAATAAAATTTTACCTAGTTTTCGTTTCTGTATTTCTTATTTTGTAGTATTTTTCTGTTATATTTAAATGTTAATATAACAGTGTATGTGATGCCTTTGTTACGTTTTCATTTTTGTTATATTTAAATAATAAAATTGTGATATGTGTTCACTGAACAAAATTTTAATGAACTAGAGGCCAGGAAATATACCAGAGACACTGAGATACAAAAGGAACAAAACAAAGATCATTCCCTAGTGGAGCTTACATCCTGGCAAGGAGAAATAGACAATAAACATAATAAGCAGGTTTTATAATATTTAAGAAATAAGTGCTGTGGAAAGAGTAGCAAGAAGGGAGGTCAGGGAAGTATTGGGGTCCCAAATCATGAAGGACGCTGTAGGCCATTATTGGGCATCTGGCTTTTGTTGGTAAAATAGCGAACAATGGAAGAGTTTAAACGGGAGAGACAGGATCTGAATTAGATTTTAAAAGACTTCACTCAGGCTACTATTTTAAATTTTTTTTTTTTTTTTTTTTTTTTAGACAGAGTCTCACTCTGTTGCTGGGGCTAGAGTGCTGTGGCATCAGCCTATCTCACAGCAACCTCAAACTCCTGGGCTCAAGCAATCCTTCTGCCTCAGCCTCCCAAGTAGCTGGGACTACAGGCATGCGCCACCATGCCCGGCTAATTTCTATGTATATTTTTAGTTGTCCAGCTAATTTCTTTCTATTTTTAGTAGGAATGGGTCTCACTCTTGCTCAAGCTGGTCTTGAACTCCTGAGCTCAAATGATCCTCCTACCTCGGCCTCCCAGAGTGCTAGGATCACAGGCATGAATCACCACGCCCTGCCTGCATGTTAAGGTTTGAGAACTGCTGCACTAGACATTGAAGAAGTCAAAGAGGTTACAAATCTGTTTGGGCAACTAAGTTAGAAATCTCCTAGCAGTACAGTGGTTAAAATTTTTAGACAATAATTAAATTAAGCATAGGTATAATTTGGATTTAAAAATAGAACCCTTTGATACTTTCCTTTTTCCTTTAGAATAAAATTCAGATCTTAAGGTGGCTTACAAGTCCCCGCAGACCTGGCTCCTCACCTTTGTAGCCAAATCTGCCTTCCCCCACATCCAGCTACACCCTAGCCATAGAGAACTTCTTTGAGTTCTCAGAATGCACGTTGCTCATTCTCTGTTCGGCCCTTTGCACATGCTCCCTCTGTCTAGAACCCTGCCCTCCCAGCTCTTCATTCTTTAGGTCTCAGGAGAGCCAAGGCCTGGCTGCCAGCGTCCAAGAGCTGAGTCTTGGCATTTAGTGTGCTTCTCTCCACTTCGCCCCCTGTTCACAGTACGGCACCCCTGCCCTCACCTGTGCTTTTTCCCGAGATCTTCTCCTATCCTTTCTAGAGATTCCCATTAAAGAGTTTCAAGCAGGGGAGTGATATACTAGTCAGGTCGCAGCAAATCGCTCTTTCCCCTGTCCCTGAGGCACTGGTTCTGGGGAAGCTGACCCATCTCCATCCCACCACCATGACATACTGGCACTGAACTGGGTCCTGGATCTTTGCACCTGCCTGCCACGTGCCTGCCTACTCTTAAAGTATTGAGGGAATGCTTGTATCTAACTTAATTTTCTTTTTTTTTTTTGAGACAGAGTCTTGCTCTGTTGCCTGGGCTAGAGTGCCGTGGCATTAGCCTAGTTTACAGCAACCTCAAACTCCTGGGCTCAAGCAATCCTTCTGCCTCAGCCTCCCAAGTAGCTGGAACTACAGGCATGTGCCACCATGCCCGGCTAATTTTTTATATATATTTTTTTTAGTTGTCCAGATCGTTTCTTTCTATTTTTTTAGTAGAGCCGGGGTCTTGCTCTAGCTCAGGCTGGTCTTGAACTCCTGACCTCAGACTATCCTCCCACCTCGGCCTCCCGGAGTGCTAGGATTACAGGTGTGAGCCACCGCGCCTGGCCTAACTTAGTTTTCTTGATTTGCACAACCCTTTCTTGAGAAGCAGCTTTACTCAGTCACTGAGCCCTCGTAGGAATACTGACCCTGGAAACTAAATGATCTCTTAGCGATAGTGGGAATTCACTAGGTTATGGATAGGAGAGTAGAAAAGCATCGATTTAAGAGCTAACACCTGAGTGTAAATCCCAACTTTGCCATGTTCCATGTGCAAATTACTTGAGCTTTCTGACTCTGTTCCGCTGCTACAAAATGAAGATGAGGGTTGTCGTGCAAGTTCACAGAGATCCGTCCTTGACAGGTGTTATTTCACCTCTTTTCCCCAGGAGAGTAGGAGATCTTCGTCCTGCAGCGAGCCTCTGCCCTTCATCTGCACTTGGGCAGAGCTGAACGCATCTGAGTGAGCTGAAGAGGCATGGGCGGCAGCCAGTGCTTTTTCTACACGTATCTGAGAAATGTCTTGATTCTTTTGAGTATTAGAACTGTCTTAGTCTATTTGGGTTGCTATAATAAGATAACAGAATACCATAAAATGGGTAGCTTATAAACAACAGAAATTTATTCCTCACAGTTCTGGAGGCTGGGGAGTCTAAGGTCAGGGCACTGGCAGAATTGGTGGCTGGCAAATTTCCGTCTCCTGGTTCATAGGCGGTGCCTCCTCACTGGGTCCTCAACATGGTGGGAGGGGAGAGCAAGCTCCCTTGGGCCTGTTTTATAAGGGCACTACTCCCGTTCATGAGGGCTTTGTCCTCGTGGCCTAATCACCGCCCAAAAGGGCCCACCTCCTAATATCATCACCTTGAGGGTTAGGATTTCAGCATAAGAATTTGGGGGACACATTCAGACCGTAGCAGGGACCAACCAAATGTCCCTCACCCTCAGTGTCTCAGCAGGCAGCTGAAACAGCTGAGTTTCCTGTCTCACTGGTTACCTCCTCAGCCTCTTGTTGGCTGTTTGACCTCTGCTCAACCTCTAAAATGTTAGAGTACCCCCTGGTTCTCTAGTTTCCTGAGTTTCCTTTTCATTCCTATCTATACTTTGTCTCTAGGTGATCTCATGCAGCACCTTCATTTTATTTTTTTAACTTTTTATGTTGAAAA